>JAXQGX010000946.1:0-10639 GCA_037040455.1 Irpex sp. P115-07
CTTCGCACATTCCTTTCCCACCTACCACCTCACGTCGCCGTTACCGAAGTTGGACTTGAAGAAGAGCAGAGCAATGCGAAGGGTGTTCAGGCGTACCGACGAGCGAAGGAGGGCACGTTGTGGTTTCTGAGCAGCGGAGTATTATGGGATGGAAAGCCTAGCGAGTTCTGGGACATCTCTGACTTGATTGGGAACGTACCTGGTGGTGAAGAAGGCGACGTCAATGGACCAACGATGACTGGGGCAGAGGGCGTTAGAGTGGTCAGCGCAACAGGAAGGACGTGTTCAGTCTTCATACGAAGACAGCTTCCACCTCTGGAGAAGCTGGATGGGGAGGACGAACCGGCTATACAGGTCGAGGAGACCGACTTTGGCATGATCGATGGGAAGGAGCAGGACGGCATTCTTCAATGGGTGAAGAGAAACAAGCGACAGTTTGGTAAGCCAAAACAGCCAATCGAGAGCGTCGGGACGAGTGGCGCAGACGTGAAAGGCAAGGGCAAAGCTGTTGCCCTACCTGAAGAAGATGATTCCGACGCAGACGACGACGACTTCGTAGGCAACAGCGACAGCGATGGCGGTTCTCCGACGTCTGGAAGCAACAGTGATGATTCGGATGCCGAACAGGAGGCGAGTACGGCTGACGAGGAGGACGGAGACGATGATGGCGAAGAAGAGTTGGATCCGTCTCGACATCCACTGCTGCGGCCAGGAGCTATGCCCAAGATGTCGAAAGCCGCGATTGAGGCTGCAGTCGGTATGGTTACAGAAGATTTGCTGGGGGCAAAGCCAAGTACCTCGGGACAGAATGCGATGGATGTCGACGACGAAGCGGAAGAGGATGCTGAAGAAGACGAGCTGGAAGATTAGGAGAATTTGCTTAGATAATGATGGGTCGTTGCTTTTTGGTGATCGGTACGACATATCTAACTCGTCCTATCCCTGAACTCACTGGTGTTGTATTATTTGCAGTCGTTCCACCGAGGGCCCAGGTTATCTAGGGTTGAGTCATATACATTTATATCAGCTTGTGGACAAATGTCAATGCATAATACACATTTCTATCTTGACTGATTCATACGCAGGTTGCCTTGGGGCTCGATTACTCTATTCTAATCTCACTTTCAAAACTTCGGTATTACCTGTGGGGGAAAGCGTCAATGTGGAGTGCAAGTTGAAGCACGGACATCTCCTCGTACCTTCGAAAGCGCCAAGTTTATCTCCTCGTCCCATCTCTTGCTCTGGTCGAAAATAGTCTTCATCACGCGATGATCGTGGACCGGGCATCCCTGTTTGCATGGTCCGAAGTGTGTACACTTATTCGGAGACAATAGGTCCATCTCTGTGAGACCTTGCGCGGCGATAACCAGGTCCAGAGCGCCTGAAGGTGGGGGCGTGGTTGCCTGAGGTAGGTCGTCTTTGGTATATATGCCGGATAATCTGAGGTTGGTGCGCAAAGGCAGGGAAAAGTCGAAGCAGAAGCGCAGTAGATTGCAGTAAGTTGTCGCATCGGCTGTCTCCATCTCCGGTGCATACTTGTACTGAATGCCCTGCCTTGCTATAATCCTTGCAGCTTCCTGGGCTTCCTCTTGCCATCCCTGGGCCACAGCAACGAAATACACGGAAACCGTGTTGGGATGACGTGTAACGAGCTCTCTGAACTCGGCTCTGATCGACGAGACGATCTTTGGCATATTCCATCGTTGTGCAGCTGCATATACGTCATGCAATAGGGAGAGGTTCGTTGCATGAAGGCGTTGGAGCGGATAGCAGAGCCTCAGTAGCTCAGAGAGCACATAGCTTGGTAGATCCACCCGTACAGGTGATTGTGTAGTCGTGCCATCGACTGATCTGGACTTCAACAACCCTCCTGCAGATGCCACCTGCAGTACGGCAGAATGAACAGGGAATTTGACACCGTCTGACGAAACGAGGGAGGCATCCGCCTGAGCTGTATCGTGTAAACACAACCCTGTCTGTTTGGGGAGGGCTAACATCGTAGCGTTACCAAACATTTGTATCGTAGGATCCCCGCCATTGACGAAGCGTGTCATTCCGGACCTCACAGCAGGAGCCTCAGGGCTGCGTAGGAAATACAGAAGGCGATAATAAGCCCCTGCAGTGATGGTCGACATCTTCCCTCCGAAGCTTCTCCCGGCCAACGTTGACTCGAACAGCCACCCCGCATTTATCTTCGCATTGAGGGCCTCAGTTCTCCACTGTTCAGCAGCGATACGCGCTTCATTCTCAGCATTGAGTCTGCACGAAATCGCGTACGCATTCAAGGGGAATCGTATGGCCAGTTTACCCAGCTCTACTCTCGCTAATTTTGCTGCCTCATCCATCAGGTATTTCTGCGCAGCCTCCAGTACTTTCTCTACCAGAGGAAGATCACAATCCCTGTCCAGCAAAGGGTCGTCTATGGGGTAACACAGACGCATCAGACAGTCAAACGTCTTGCTGTCTTCTGAGATGGGGATAGGGTCCCTGGCTGCCATCGTTGCGACGTCCGTCGAAGACCCAGTCGGTTCCTGCTGCTTGAGAGAGAACATATCGGCGAAGAACGGAGAGGCTAGGATAAGGACGGCCTTGAAGACATGAAAGTCGACGTTATCAGACGAGCGAATGATGGCGTCCGCGTCCTTCCTATCGAACGGAACTTGAGCCATGGTGGATACCTGGGCAGACATCCTAGACGCGTAGGGGGTAATAAGTGATGGAACTGGGAAGGAAAGGAAGAGTCAGTGGGCCACAACACAATAGGCACTCAAATAGGAGCACAATTCCCGAGCCTCGCGCAACGATGAGACTCAACAAAGCTGCTTTGTATGTTCAAGCCAGTTGCGTGGTATTTGACCAGGCGGGCCGCAATGAAAGTGGATTATCTCGTATACAATTAAAGATACAAAGAAAGTGGATGTCTTCTAACTGGCGGCCTACTTTGTCCCGTTGCCGCGAGACGCGCACCCAGTTTAAGCCATCTTGAATCAAAACCATACCGACGATGAGATAATCATCGTCACTAGTAGTAGGCGACAACTAACGAGGATATGGATATGGAAGTTATAGTTCCAGGGATCTGCTGGCAATGGTGCCTCTAGTCGAGCTTCAAGCTCCAAGGATGATCGATGATCGATGATCCTTGGACTAGAGATCAATCTCGAGCTGAGAAAGTGCGTAAGTTATGTGTCTGACGAGCAGAACCTTCTATCGGCGCCGCACCTTCATGATCTTGTCATTCAGCTTTTGATTCTTGGCAACGAGAGATTTTGCAGTGGTGGTTACTGTATAACTAGATATCTGTGGGATGAGGTCGTTCATAGCGACTGCCAGCATTATGGGCTGTGTGTATGGTAAGCCTGACGGCGACTGGAAGAAGTCGTTGTTTGCGCATCGCGGGGCTTCGGTAGACACCGCACTTCGCATCTGAGTAGTATAATTATGACAGAACTTTAGCAAGCGGTGATACGCCGTCGCGCCGTGGTCTTCCATCTCTGGGATGTAAGCGTCCTGGAGTCGCTTCTGCGCGATTAGTGACGCCGACTCTCGAGCCTCATCTAGCCAATTTTGCTCCATTGCGATGAAGTAGAAATACAGAGGATCGGAATAGTGATTCATGAGGGCGCGAAACTCCTTTCGGATAGAGGAGATGATCTTGGTGACCTGCCACTGCTTTGCGGCTGTGTAGACCGATTTGAACAACGCAAAGTCTGACAGATCAAAATGTTCGACAGGATAGCACAACCGCAGTAGCTCAGCAAGTGGCCTACTGTGTAGTCCGACTGGTATGGTTGGAAGGTTCAGCTCATCTGGGGCGATTGAGGATGCTGTCGGGTTTGATGTGGTGGACTCGATTGTGATACCTTGCAGTAACTTGCTCGCGGATGCAAGTTGTAGAATGGAAGTATGAACGGGAAATTGAACCTGATCCTGTGAGAGCAGCAGAGCATCGGCGCCAGCAGTGTTATGGAGACAGCGGCCGACTGTTGGCTGCAAGAACCGCTCGAAGAAGGAAGAGCGGATTTGAGTGGGGGGTAGGGAAGGGTTACCACCACCAATAAAATGAGAGATCTTGCCGTTTCGCAGGTAGTATAGAAGGCGATAGTACACTCCTGCACTAACATCTCCCATCTTCGCCCCAAAGCTCCCTCCGGCAATGGTTGCTTCGAACGGACCATTACGGGATGAATTGTCTCGCAAGGAGTTTGATTGACCGTACCATGCCTCTGCAGCCAGTTTTGCTTCTTCTGCTGCTTTCAGTCTACACGCGATGGCGTACACATCCAGCGCATGGGATTGAGCGAAACTCCGAAGGTACTTCGAAGCAACTTTGACTGCCCATGCCATATCGTATTTATGGGCCGCCTCTAGAACACTTTCAACAAGCGAGAGGTCATTGATGATAGGATCGTCTATTGGGTAGCAGATGCGCATTAGGCAGTCGAACGTCTGGCTGGTCTCGGTGATAGTGATGGGATCGACGTGCGAATTCGGCGCAGTACTGTCTGATTGAGATGTTGGTACTACTGGATCAGGCTGCTTGAGAGAGAACATGTCGCGGAAGAAAGGCGAAGCTAGAATGAGGACAGCTCTGAAGACATAGAAGTAGACATCATCAGATGTGCGAATGATGACTTGAATGTCGGCAGTATCGATATCGAAAGGGTGTTGTGCAACGGCGGGTTTTTGAGACATGGCACTCCAATGTCCTGGTTGAGCATGAGAGCAGGGCCACCTTAAATGCTTTGTTGATTCACGTACCTCTCAAAGATTGTGGTTGCTACACTGCCAACGTGGCCGAAACTGAATCATTCACGACCGGATTCAACTTGTATACGCGTAGTTGTGTGACTGATTGGCGCTGGATGCCACGGTGATCCTGCAAAAGGCAGGTCACGTTGAAGGTTGTATTTCGGTTCAAACCTTGGCACTCTCCCAAGGTTCCGAACTATCTGTATCTGTGTGCAAAGTCGATATCTCTGTGCGACCCGATGTCACTCACAGCTGGCCGCATTCCACACCCTGAGTCGCTCCACGTTGACAACTATATCCGAGTCATGGTGGATGTGAACCGTGCGCGTGACCTCGAGCAACTTATCATTACATCTGCACGGCAACAAATCACTAGGATCCACTTACATCATGATATTCTCCGCCTCACGAGTCGTCAAAGTTATGAGTTGCGAATGCAGTGTTCCCTTTGGTATTCTTACTTAGCAGACTAAGGTTGTGAATAATCTGCCAGTGAATTGCTATTGGTCATCTCCGAGCCGGGCATGCGAGGGCCTATGCACTGGCAGCGTCATACATCCCACAGCTTCAATCTTCTATCATGCGATTAACCGTGGCATCAGTCCTACATGACAAAGTGCATGAGTGTGAATATCAAGTAGAGATAGCCCATACAACTCACATTTCTATGCCCTCTTCTCTGTATGCCTCTCGAAATTTCGCTAGTTCTTCACCGGTAAGCGGTATCCAAGGGTCGCATCGCATTCCGGCACTGCCTTCCCTGATGTCATACCACCAAAATGCACGTCTATCTCCCTTTGGTCTCAACTCTTTCACGATCGTCATCAATACCGCCCGCTCCTGCTCCTCCGGAAGTTCCTCCACGCGAAAGCCAAAGTTGGAATACAATGCAAGTATCCATGGATAATCACCCGAGATTGGATTCCGTAGCCGAAGTCTGTATTTTGCTTTGTCGCTGAGCGTACGCTGAGCAGCCTCGAGCGCGGAGAGGATACGGACAGATTCGGTAGAATATAACTTGCACGCGTCGGCGTAATGGCCTTGCTTTTTCGCATAATCCAGAAGCTCCTTGCGCGTGACCGCAATGCCAAAGTATGCGAGATTTGGTACTTCTCTCAGAGAAGGGTGACAGTCGGGCAGGAGGAAGGGAGAGAATGGGTATTCCTTTCGAAGGCGTTCGCGCACGATTTCTTTCTAAGATGAATGTTGCTAACTTGACGTCTCGCATACCCTAGTCACTACGTTACCTGTTCTTCGCTCATGGGTGCCTCTGTCTCCCATATACTTCCCATCTTGGATGAGTGTGAAGAAGGGGAGTTTGGTACGCAATGGGTAGCTGAAGAAAGCGGCCGGACTAAGTGGTGGCGTGCTCCAAGAGAGAGAGAGATTCAAATCGGGGTAGGATAGCAGTAATCGAGGATCCGGAGCGCCCACACAAGGCTCCTCGGAGTCGGACCGCTTTCGACATCATCTCGTCCTCGCACGGCCAACCTATCTTCCTGATGGGACATGGGCGTAGGAAGGAGCCACGGGCGAACTGCTCTCGAATGCATCAATATCCACCCCAAATCTGTTTGGTTACTAGTACGATGATCCTCGGGCTCGTTCTGAATGGTGCGTATTGAATACATTATATAGAAAATGAGGTACCATATCACATAGGTATTTGCTCATGATCCGTAGTGAGGATTCCACTATCTGCTTATAAAATCGTCCTACTATCATACATGTTTTTGTACGAGAGCGCTACAAGCCAAATCGTGCTCTCTCGGGCGAATCGTTAGAGGGGTTTGGATCATACATTTCGCTTCCATGACAATCAACTCGACGACAACCCGGTACCTGGTTCACGCTAAATACGATGCCAATGAACGTCAAGGTGGTAAGAGCTGCTCACGCCTCAACTTCAGGCCCAAGACGGGCTGCCATCCATCGCGAGGCGAGACGTACTTCAGCTGGAGAAGAATGATGTCTTCCAGCCCGACGTCAGCGAGATTCCACATACTGTATTCTTCAGGAGAGAAGACTTGAGGGCCATCCTACCATAAAGGAATGAGACGAAATTTCAATATACCAACCGACCGGGGACACATACCTGTACTAGGATCTGAATCCTCTCCGCTATGGCCTGTACGAGTTTATTTGCATCTATCTTTCCATCTTCGCTGAATGCAGCTTGTCCAGAAGTCGGCATGCAGCACGGCGCACAACCAGGGTACTACATCGCGTAAGTCAATCACAGAACGCTGACACTCGTTGATGACTTACTAAGATGTGAAGTGCAAAGTAGGGAGAGAGCTGGACCTTGTCGTCCACAACTCTGAAAGTCACCTTCATATTTCCCTGCAACGCGTCCTTGACGCTGATACCAAACTTCCCACCCGCGAGGAACGTGATAGCACTCGCACTCGCATGCTCGTTGGCCCACTCAAGCATCTCGTCGGCGGAGTGCCAATCGTCAGGAGGAGGCCAATAACGATTCTGTGGGACGATGACCGCATTCTCGCCGTGGTCGGCATAGAAGCACGTCATGACTAGGCGTGTCGGCCCAGTCTTGTCGTTCCAATCGCTCAAGGAGTTATACTGCGCGTTACAAGATCAATAAACGGCTCGCAGAACAAAGGCAGTATCGAAACATACCATCCTTGAAAGAAGATCAACATTCTCCCTCTGGAGGCCAGAGAGAAGCTCCAACGGATCCAACATCGCAACTAGAGTAGAAGGATGTCTAGTAATAGGCAGGGAGAGTAATGGCGGTGGAGACAGGAGAGGAGGGGGCGAAAGAAGGTCTCCCTTTTATACGCAATCAAAAGGCCAACCAACACGTGATAGGGCGTCTAATGACCAGCTCGAATAGCAGAAGACGTCTGTGGGTCGCACGTGCCGGAATGAACTACGGCCAAGAATTATGGCATCAGTAACCAGGAGGTGTGCGTATAGGCGAGTCAGTGTTATGGTGGGTGCCACGATATACCACATTGATTGCTCGATCAGGCCGGTGGCCAGGGAGAACATTCCCTGGCCCATTGTCCCCAGGTTGGAGTGATAGTGTTCAAAACACAGCCGGGCCATTTGAAGGAGCATATGAGGGCCTGGCGCGGGCGCAGTCGCCGATATCGAGAGTCCCAGAGTCCTAAGATTGGTCCAATCTTCCCGACCACCCCTAATGAATCAATCAATCTTTATAATGTCCCGCTCAAAGATTATACGAGTACTGACCTTGAATCCATACTGGTTGTTCTTGTAGCAGCTTGCTTGTTTTTTTGAACGATAGCCGCTTCTGCGCTAACGTCAGTAGTACCGTGAACCATCCCACATATACCCTCACCACGCGCACCCACTACTAATTCCCTAAGACAAAGGAACACGTTTCATTGAGGAGTGTAAAAATGATGGGCCTGTATACAAGGGTTGGACTGTGCATCAAACACGTTGAGGACCAAACTCTCTCCTGAGAGCAAGAACAGGCTGCCACCCATTCACATGCGAGACTTTCTTGAGCTGGAGGAGGGTGATGTCTTTGAGTTGGACGTTGGCGATATTCCACGGCTGATAAAGGGCGAGGTCGGTAATGTGCGGGCCATCCTACCAGTATACGACATTTGTAAGCTAGAATCCGGGAAAGGTGTAAAAACGTACCCTGATGAACACCTCTACGTTCTCTGCCACGGCACGTGCGATGACAGCGAGGTCGACAAGCCCGTCGCTCTCAAAGTCGCCTGGCATGGGCATATAGCATGGCAGACAACCGGGCCACTAGTACAAAGTGAACCATACAACTGCATCAGCACTCTTACTCCACGGTACAAGAACAAGATAGAAGCTTTGCTTACTAGGATATGCAACGCCATCCCCACACCACCACCATCCTCACTAGCTTCCACAAACGTCGAAGTCACCTCAGCACTCCCATCTAGTGCCTCTTGCAAGTTCACTCCGAACTTGCCCTCCGTGGAGAACGTCCACGTCTCCAGACTCTCCACAGCCATATGATCCACATCGCCGACCCACTGCTCCTCGTTAGCACTTGCGCGATTCTCTTGTTCCTTCCGCTCTGTGACTTCGACTTCGTACCACTCATCCCGCGGAGGACGATAACGCTGCTGCGGGACGACGATCATCTCACCTCCCGCCTGCGCGAAAAAGCAGGTGAGCACCACGGATGTCCGGCCGGTATGGTCGTTCCAATCGCAGAGGGGGTCTTTCTGTAGCACGGACGTATGCGTGTGGTTCAGAAAACAGCGCGACGATGATGGTTGGAGGGAGTGTACGTACCATGCTGGACAAAACGTCGATGTTGGCGAGTTGTTGCTTTGAAAACGCCATCGTGTGATAAGTAGAGTAGAGTAGTAAGGAGATGGAGAGTGAGCGTATTTAACCTGCATATCTCATTTTATACTCTGGCTCCGCTACTCTCTGCAGGCCAATGTCCCGTGACGGGCAAGCGCTTGCTCTGATGGCCTGCACAGACGGAATGGCCGGTCAAAGCTCGCTTGGTTGGCAGGGATCAAAATACCGTAGGCCTTGTGGGGTCAACCTGTGAGCGCTGTTTGTGTGCGATAATATAGCTTGTGCGATGGCCATGTTCTACGCGTGTGTCAGTCTACGGCAACGAGTGACATGAGGCGATAAAGAGAGGAAGGAATTAAATCAGCGACGTTAATAGCCAACATTCGAAGGGTCTGACACTTACCTAGAGGGCCCATCATCTCTATCCACCACTCATCGTTCATCCGCTTCTAGTCATTGTACTTCGCCCATCAGATGGGAGAGTTCAATGCTTATCTATGCACCGTCATCGCACAAGCATAGGTTGAACCAAACCACCACATAAGCTAAACCATTACCCTGTGAACTTCACAGAGTGACAGCTGGAGCTTGCAGAACCTCGTTGATAACAAGCACCGTTAACCAATACATCATACATTATTCACGATCTCCTTTATTTACCTGTTTCACCCCCAAATTATATCAATACCCATCCACCCACCCACCACATTAAGCAGATCACTTACATCTCACTGATACCACTCTTATTTCGACATCCTTAGCGTGCATCCCCATTAGGACTCTCCGCACGACTCTGCACTCTGCTCGGCTCCCGGCTCTCGTCCCAGTCGCTCCCCTCCGCCATGAGCTCTCCCCGGCCCATCTTGGCCAGTTTCTTATCGAACACCCTAACGATGCGTCCATCATTCAGACGATTTCGCAAGAAGAGGAGGAGTGATAGTGGTGGGTCGGAAGATAAAACTTACCTGTGACGATACCCGCTCACGAGTCGGGCGAGCAGGTCCGAGGTCGATATACCCGGTGTACGACGCGTGGGGAGGAATTTACCTGCCGTTTCCGCATTATGAGAGGGGTGTCATGTAGGATGCGGGAGCGTAAATGTAAAAGGACGGTACCTTGGATCTTGCAGAACGCATAAACGTCATCGAACCCAGCACTCCCATACGGGTCCGCATCATGCGCGACATAGTCGATCTTATACTGCCCACCCCCGAGTTCAATTAGTACGGGCTAAAGCAAGAGAGCAGAAAAAACGCACCTTGTCCAAGAACGCCTGATCGATCACCCACGGCGCGTCCGGCACGACCTCATCCACCCACCGACAATGCCTCACCGCCTCACACCTCTCCGCATGCGTCATCACCGTCCTCGACTTATGTTCCTCGCACTGTTCGTCCGAGTTCACGCCCGCGAGCATGTACACCCCGGGTACCCAGTCGGACTCGCTCACTCGTCTGTCGGAGATGGCGTCGTGTGCGGTGGCAGGTGGGTAGGAATGGGGTTGGGGCTGGGATGGAGGGGGGGAGGAGAGAGAGGGGAGGTCTTGGGAGGAGGCGGGGTCGCTGGTTGTGAGGGGGGAGGTGGGGACGGAGGGGAA
>JAXQGX010000947.1:0-10648 GCA_037040455.1 Irpex sp. P115-07
GGAGCCACTGAAGCGGAACAAGCTGCTTTGCAAGCTCGCCGCGAGAAGCACGCGCATATCAACCCTTTCTTCCTCTCCTGCACGAGGCGTAATGAACACCGTGCTGTTGACTTCTGCCCCATGACTCGATTTAGCGTGGACGAACTGCACCAAGCTATCAGCGATATGGAAGCGCTACTCGCAGCGGAGCCGTCACACTCTTCAACGACTGAAAACCAACGGCCATCCGGTGAAGCTTCAAAATCCAACACCGTCGCTGCGCTCCTGGACGGCGGCTCCGCGAATGGTGGGCATACTCAGCCGTCCAATGGGCATATACACGGTTCTTCTGAACCCTTGGCGTCTCCGACCAACACTGCGACAACGAGTCCTACAAAGAGTCCGACTACTCAAACAGGCTCCGCGATACCTCCGCAACCGTCAACCCCCAATTCATCACTCTCACAGCCACCGCTACCGCCGTCACTGTCCACATCACCTATTCCCTCTCATACTCCGCGATATTTCACCGATGCAGAGCTCACCGACGAGATATTTAAAGAGCTGTGGCGGAAGGGGGAGCCACTTGTTGTTACCGACGTGCTCAAGAAGTTCAATCTAGAGTGGACACCAGAGTACTTCAAAACGAAGTATGGTAGTCAGAGCTGTCTAATACTTGAGTGCCAGAATGACCAGAACAAGCGAATGACCGTCGGGGAGTTCTTTTCTTTGTTTGGACAGTATGAAGGACGCCGTGACTGCTGGAAGCTCAAGGTTCGTCTGACGTCTACCCCAGCATACATTTGATATATTGAACGCTATTTCAGGATTGGCCACCATCTACGGACTTCAAAACTGCATTCCCTGAATTATACGAAGATTTCTCATCTGCAACCCCTGTACCTAACTATGTCCGAAGGGATGGCGTTCTCAATATCGCTTCACATTTTCCGAGCAATGCAGTCGCTCCCGATCTAGGTTTGTGTCTGTACCCGATCTATGAGGTCCTTGCTAAACTATACCTCCAGGACCCAAAATGTACAACGCGATGGCGTCATTCGAGTCCCAGGGTAGTAAGGGATCAACCCGTCTACACATGGACATGGCCGACGCTGCCAACATCATGATGTATGCCGCTCCTACCCCCGATGGTCGACCTGGGACAGCCGCGTGGGACTTGTTCAAGGCGGAAGATTCACAGAAGCTGCGGAAATTCCTGCGCAAGAAGTTCAAGGGCCAGTATCAGCACGATCCTATTCATTCTCAGCAGTTCTATCTCGACACGCAACTTCGCCAGGAGCTGTATGATGAATTCCAGGTCAAGAGCTATCGTGTATATCAGAAGCCCGGCGACGTCGTGTTTATACCTGCAGGGTGTGCCCACCAGGTGGGTTCGATAGCCATCTGCAAATCTTTTGGAGCTTACGTAGTCACGTTTGCATAGGTGTGCAACTTGGCTGACTGCATCAAGGTTGCGTGCGACTTTGTCAGTCCAGAGAATATCAACCGCTGCGAGACGTTGACGAAGGAGTTCCGCGAGCAAAACCAGTCAATGGCGTGGAAAGAGGACGTCCTTCAGCTACGCACGATGATGTGGTTTGCGTGGCTATCATGCGGCCGCCAAGAGAAAGAGCTGACGTCTACATCTTGAACCTTTCGTATCCCTAGTGCTGACTGTATCCTTTAATTTTTCCTCCCTATTTCCAGTGCCGGATCTACTTCCCGTCTTTCGAAAACATGCATGCGTAATTTCTGTCTACTTTCGTCGTACTAGTAATGTGTTTTCTGTGTGTACGTACTATATCTTCGGTACTCATCGAATCAGGGATTGTGCTGAGTGCTCCCTTTGAATCTGCTGCACTCGCGTTCTATAGGAGGGATTATCTATCTCGCCGTTAGACGAGACTTATATCAGTGTCTGCATTCTAGACACTCTTCATCCAAGTTAGCCATGGTCTCCTCTGTGGCAAAATTATACTAAATGCAATGCGTGATATATTTGGTAAATGGTAAATGATTGTCATACATAGGACAGATACATCAAGAGATTTTCAAAGGACATGTTGATAGAGCAACGTACACGGTCAGCCACGGTCAAGAATTGGGCATGAAACATGAGAAATATGAAAGCGGGACGGCCGGGATCGTTAACGCTGAGTCTGCAGCAAGAAATCCAGGCAGCGTGACAGTTCAAGCACCGACCACTAAAATCGAAGCACCGCCATCTCTCGTGATACGCTGCCTGGTCTTCACCAACGTCCAGCGACGACCGTACAGTGCGTAGTCCCTGAGACCATCGGTAGTAGTCGAGCATGTCGACAGCCCAGAGGGCGCAAGCAGGATCGCTTGACCGGTCTAAGTCAAAAACACGAGGCTTGTGAGGAAGGACTATATAGATACGAAGATGCTTCTTACCTTGAGGCGAACAACGCGATCGAAAGCTTCGTCGCCGGTCATATTCGCGGAGACGTGCTTCTCTAGGTGGTCCCACCAAGACGGAGAAGAAAAGCGGTGCATAATGACGACGGAGCAGAGGTCGATTAAGGTGTTCGGCACCACCGTAGGTTCTGCATCGTTTTTTCGTCAGAGCGGCGATGGTGTAGAAGTTGAAAAGAGACGGTACCTTGGGTGCTAAGAATGACCCGCATGCCAAGGTGGCGCTGCTGACGAACGAGCGACGAGAGCTCTTTCGTGAGACCCGACTCTCGTTTGTGAGCGGACAAGTACTGAATACCAACAATAGGTGAGTGACGAGATCGAGCCACGGAACGCGCCGCATACCTTGTGCGCCTCATCAACAACCAGAACCTTGCCTGTGTCGAGTTTCGCACGCACGAACAAGCGAGTGACAATTTCGAACAAACCGCATGCCGAGTGGGGGTCAATGAAGATGTCGGAGAGGTCGATAATGGTCAGTTGGCCCTTGGCGAACCGAGACGGTGGTGTCGATTTCTTCGACTTGTCCAGGAACGTCTGGAGCAGTTCCATTCGTTGCTTAAGTCCATTCAACTGTACGGGGTTCAGGCTTTGCTTCTTCTCCTCGAGGCGATCCATGAACTGTTTGTAGTTGAATTTTTCTCCCAGCTCGCGAAGAATCGACTGAAATAGATCTAGTGAGGCGTCGTGTTATGCACATGAAAAAAGAGTAGACTTACAAGGACCGTTTGCATGTACAACGGTGCAGACTCTGAAGAGCCAACTGCCATGAGCGACAGGAAGGCCTTCGCGTCGAGTTCCTCCTGGCTGAACTGCAACGGTTCGACGGTGATTCGAGAGTTGACCCCCTTGTACATCTTTCGCATGGACTCGATGGATGAAGGCGAGACATATACAACAATACGAGGGACAGCAACATTGGAAGAGCGCGTGCTTCCAATGTACGCTGCCTCGGAAGGTTGCGAGTCTGCACCGCCATCGCCGAAGTGAAGGACAAGTCCACTCAAAGGCTTGTCCAACCTTCCGATGGAAGCCTGGCCTGGTATGAGCATGTTCTCTAACATGACGGAAACCGTGTGAGATTTGCCAGAGCCCTGTACTCCACACACGAGTGCGGAGAATGGCGCATTCTGCAAAGAGAGGACGTGAGCCTACCGCTAAGAGAAGGCAACGATGCTCACCGTGTTGACATAAATTCGCTTGTCTGTGTTTGTTGCACTATCGATGTTGTTATCACTACGGAAATCAGCACAGACCCAAGATTTTGTGCAAACAAGCATGGCCTTACGAAAATTCCAGAAGTGCGCCCAGTAGACCACGTTGAGGGAACACCTCAGAACCACCCGCAGCCAGGTAAGCTTGTCTGGTGAATACAGGTGCCGTTTTCAATTCGTGATCAGCCCCATCAGTAGTGTCGTTGACCGTTTGGTTCAACAATGCACACTCTTCCTGTAAGGTGGTCAGTAATATACCGAAGAAAATACTGTAAAGATACTCACATCGTCATCGACATCACTTGTTTCAAATCCGGAGTCGCCTGAATCACCCGAATCGCTTAAATCGCTCTCGAGAGACACCTTGAAGGACGGGCGTTCTTGCGGAGGAGGCGAGGATAGACTCGAAGCACGTGTGTAAGAACTTGTGGATCCACGGGCCATTGTGATGGGTGTATGGGAGAAAGAGAAAGTGGGAAATGCTCTATGAGAGGTTCCGCGAAAGTAGCGTCCTCGACGTGAATCGCGCTGCTTTATACAACTCGTGAAACTGGAATTTCTCACGTACAAATTCTCGTGGACAAAACGCGGATGGATGATTCAGCCGCCCACTTCCACAGATGCCGGGCAAACCTTGAGTTCTGACTGGTCAATGAGGAGGCTCTCATTACTGTATACTGTAGCTGATCGCAGCGCGAATGTCGTGCGGCGTTCTCAGTGGAAGTGGAAGTCATAACATGGCACGCAGCACTGCGCAGATGGAAGTCAAATATCCAAGTTAGAGCCCATGAGGCAAGCTGTATCGAACCAGGCTCCTTCATTACTGGTAATCCGAAGTCGTGCATCTTACATGGGTGGAATGCGAGGCCGAAGCAAATGAGGACTTTCAAGAAATAGACCCGAGTGTGTCCATAGATTGTCTATCCGAGGGAAGTTCCATATTTCTTGGCCGATAATAGCGACAAGAACTCTATGCTATAGGTGCCAGTGAAGACAGACACTGAGGCTGCTGGCCGTCTCAGCCCTGATTACGTAACAACGGTACGCATCAGTAATCGGCGACCGAGCTTTTGAGTTCATCGGTTCCCTCCTTTGACTTAAACATCCTGCTACTCATATGGACATGCAGCTCGAGGATTCTCATACGTCTCATTACTATGCAACTTTTATTGACATGGTTTCAGCGTCCTTCACTTCTAAGAACTCACTGTGGAAGCCAGCCATTTCACCTAACTCGAACTGAGACAAACTAGCCAACCTCCACCTTTCGACAACAAACCCCAACCATCACAGCTTCGCCTCTCACAGATACCGATGCTCAAATAATTACGACGCCCCACTCCTTTACTCGTTTATGTGTGATACGCCGTAAGTGCTAAATCACTGAACCCTTTCCAGCTTTATACGCCGCGTCAGACTCACGTACTTACTAACTTAGTACTGATCTTTTGGTTTGAATTCCAGGTTTGCAGAGATACACTAGTACCAACGTTGAAGCTTGCTTTGCTTCAATGCCATGACAGAATCCCGAGGTGCACCGCGAGCGGCGTTTCCAAAGAATGGTACGAAGGAATGTTAGCGGACTATACCCTCACGCCACATGTCCAGTTCGCTATGCTGTCAATCTACGATTAATGCGTCTACATCAACAACCATGGGAAACGTCAGTCGCGTCGCTTGCACGAGGACTTCGTTACCAAGTTCGAAGTTTGACCAGGACATGAACGCACAAGAAGCTCAGGCTGGAAGACTCCTTCGTACGCGTAAATCTCTGCCGAGATTCAGCATCGCAAGCACGTCGTGTGGTACGAGAGTCCTTACTGGTATCGATGCGTCAACAAGGGTCGGAGACACCCCTATCCTGACAGCGAACGACGTTCAAGATGAGACACAATTTGTATGTGTATCGCCATCCTGACTCCACACATCGTGCGAGAAGCTTACGACTCTCCGAATATTATAGTGGGAGTACGACGCATTTAAACAAACGATCAAGAACGTGAAGACGGGCCTCTACGCGTTTCCCGAGGATCTGCAGGACGGTGCTCGAATCCTAGCCGGGACGTTGCCTTTTACATGGGATATTCACGAACAGAGCAGTGGTTGTTACACGTGGGTGGTACAGTGCAACAAGAACGAGTGGCTTTGCTTCTGACGAAGGTTACTTATTCGCTTTAGTGTCGTTCTTCCAGAAGATAATCGTCTTTGCTGGAATCTCGCTTCCGATGTCAATTACGGTTTCGTATGTACTCAATCCTTGTTCGTCGTGTTCGAAGTTCTCTCATGTCCTTTGCAGGTTACTCTGCAGCGAAGGTATGCGGGATGCAGTGCGTGGGGGTGGAGATGGACGAGGTTTCAGTCTAGAGAGTGCAGTCTCTGATCACCGTATACAGGTATCTGGTGCGGTTGGCCATGGCATGTCTCTGCACAAAGTTCGATCTGCTGGAGGAGATTTCTGGTAAGTGAGGACGGCTGAACTGTTTAGAATCCGATTGACACACATATGACAGGTCTCTGGGCTCATTGTACGTACTCGTCGTAAGAGAGCGATAGAAACCCCTAGGCTCTTAAATACATCCATCGTCAGTAGTTTGGAGCCCCATGACCAGCATACAAAAGAAGTCAATTTATCGAACCGTAGTGGCTGGATACTAACGTAAGTGGCTGTAACGATATGCGGACGTGCGAGAAAGGTCATACACGTGTGGTACTGGGAATTGAAATATGGATACAACTGTGACTGTGGCACAGTCGTCTCCTCGGACCCCAGTCGGTCTCTGACTTTCGAAGTGAGTCCTTGATCCGGCGTTCGCGTTATGAATTCGAACGACATATCTTCCCAGGTCAACGTGCTGCGTAGGCTGAAGATCTTCAAGAGCCAATTCGAGGCAAGGTAAGAAACGATGTAGCCAGTGCGCCCAGCACGCATCCTCATCCTTTTCCACTGTCTAGACGTATGCCGCCTCGTGTAACCGGCAATATCAATACCTGTGATCGTGGAATGGTCTAGAGACCTACACTCTCAGGTCATCATAAACTCTCACATGCCGTTGCGCAGATATCCTTCCCCTGAATCAGGGAAGACGTCACACCGCCCTATTGATATCATGGCGAAAGGACATACTTCGAAGGTAGCGTATATGGTGATAGTAATCCAGGATTATTGCTTCGCACTCCGCTCATCTTTGATTACAGTAACGGAAATGAATACGGCGACATCGCTATAGGGGTTATGAATGTCGAGGCGCAGAAGACAGACGGCACACTTCAAGTTCGTTTCAGTCTGGGAGACGGCTGAACGCGTAGCGTCACATTCACGTGTGCCGTGACGCGATAACGGCGAGCACTCGAATTTGGTATGTATTCTCACTTCTGCCCGAGAACGTTAGTTACGTGTGTTAACTGGGATTCAATCTTATCAGCATATCTGACCTCGTCCTTCTATCCAACCCTGAACCTGATCCACATACGTGACTCTCCAGGTTTCCAACTGCCCTTCACTCAGTCACACTTGCCTCATTGCAGCCTCGAGGTGTTTGACCGAACCCACTCCGACCGAGAAGTACGCTGCTTCTCCTTTCTGTCCCCAGTAACAATGCGCTGATCTCCGCAAACAGAAATGAGATACACGCTTTCTCCCTCCCTTACACCGCGTAGTGTGAGACTAGACACTATAAGAAGAGGACCTTCAACGGCATTTCGCTGTTGGCCCTGCAGAAGCATCGTCTGTCCAATACACGGGTTTACGATACCTGGCCACTGAATCTGTGCTGGGGCTAAGGGGCACACTGGCCTGTGAGCTTGTTACGGGGATGCGCGATTTCGACATTCAGAAGCCTTAGGAGAAGGAACAGCCTATACGCGAATAGCGTTCAGGCGGCTGCTGCGTACAGATTCATAATGAGGGATTAGCGATGCGTCTGCCCAGTACAGGGCGTTGTGACACGGGAACGTGTTGATATGTTGATATCCAGTATCATCTCGAACGCGTTCCGCCGGAGTCCAGAGTGGCATGCACACAAAGGAAGCAGGTTCGTCACTAGTTCTCAGCCTGAACGCACGTCATTGAGGTAATGTGCTGTATGTAGGTCGCCACTACGCATTTCCAAGTATCACGAAACAGAGTGTATAAGTACCAAGACGGTGCGCATCTGAGGAGGCCCTACTCAAACCTCACAAGCAAGTATCGCCCTACCACCGCTGCCTTTGTCCCACCACCGTTCGAGTTGAACGTCAACTCCGGAGGCAATCCCGCCTTGAAAACATCACCGTCCCCGTTCACCCCCTACAGCAGACACGATGGCGTACCCTATGTATGATACTTACAACACGCAGCAGGTTGGCTTTCCTATGAGCCGCCGTGCGTCGATGTACAGCCAACACCCAGGCGATTTAATTTATGATGCCCCCGTCGGTGGCGGTGTCTACGACGTCAGTATTCATTTGTACTTTGCCTGGCTCATTATCTAACACGTTGACTTCAAGCAGGCTGCATATGCCCAACCCGGTTATCCTGTCTATGCACCCTCCCGTCAGGTCAGCCAGTACAACGGCGCACGAGGTAAGCTGCTCCTTGTTAAAGTCCACTGACGCATCCGCTGACTCTGTTCACCCGCTCACAGGATACGAGGGCGAGTTCGACGGTCGCGACGCTTACTACGACGACGTCGCCGGCCACTCGACTCCCTGGACCCCCGGCCTCTCTCGTCGCCGCAGGCACTCCTCCGTATCGCGCCACCGCTCCCACCACGATAGCTACAGAGCCATGAGTGGTTCCCTGATCAAGTTCAGACGCAAGGGTGGCTTCCGCTCTGGCATTTCACTCGGCGAGGCTATGGCCAGCGTCAGGCTATCCAGCAACGACTCGTACAGTTTCCACGACCTCAACGTCGACTCCCGAGGGCGCATCATTCTGAAGATCCGCGTGAGTAGATATTCTGCTGGTATATGGGCCGGAACTCGAGTGAACTGATGATGTTTGTCATTCTGCTGGAACAGTGGTCTGGATACACCTCCATGACTTACGAGATCCCCGTTGATGGGTACGAGGGTCGTGTACAGCTGACCACTCTCGCGCGTAGGATCGCGCGTGCCTGTGTGCACTTCCTCCAGGTATGCGCATGTTCTTCATAATTTCCGCTGCGGCGCGTTGCTAATGAGCGGACTATACACCAACAGGCAAACATGATCCCCATTTCCTGGGACCGTGTGATCCTCTACCACCTTGAGGAGACCTCCATCGGCGTCTGGCAGCCTGTCCTCTCCACAAGCTAGACAACCCGCTCTTGTTCACGCGACTTTATGCCTCCGCAAAAGTCACCAGGCCTGCGGCCTCCTGGCTGTATGAAAACTCACGACAACTCTCGATCGACATCCATGATCTCCGACGCTCACCGCTTCACCGCGGGACATACCATTTGATTTATTCACTTAAGAAGGAAAGAAACCTCACACTATACCATCGCATACGGACAGCCCTCCTCTGTACAACAGTCGTCTTTGTTACTCCTGTACAATTAGCTGTATTTATAGCCGGCCGCCAGTAGATTATTATACGCGTACGCCTCGTTACGGATGCTATCTTACATGTATTACCCGTTCATTACAATGACAAAACAAAATTCTTCCGTCGACATCAGAACTTGTGAGACCAAATCCCCGAAATCATCATAACTCAGAACGTGTATCGTGAAGATGGCGGCATTGGCCACATGTCTAGTATCTCGTGCCTCCCCCGACATGATGCGTTCGTCTAGTTCTGGTCGTTCTCCGCGTAGTATACCTCTCCCTCGTCTTCTCCCTTTGTCTAGCCTTACGAGGTGTGCTATGGATACCAAGCGCACGTTTGATCTTCGTGGACAGAGGGACGTGAGCTTCGCGTCCGCGGCCCTGAAGAATGGCGGGTACAGTGTGAGTACGGGATCGTGTGACAAGACCGGCAGTAAACAGCAGCGCATACCATGGCTCTCAGCTCATGCTTCGCATGCTCACGTCCAGCACGTGTTGTATTAGGGTTAGCAAGCGCAGCCTCTGCAAAAGTAAGTTAAAAAGGTTCCGTTGAGCTTGAGATTCGACGAAGCGACGAGAGCTGATCATGAAGAACTCACTGTAGCCTCCGGCGACGCGGTCGGGATCTTTATATGTAGTGGTATGTGTGGTGTGGTGTGTACGTGGGGAGCGGCGACGTCCAAACAACGGCATGTTTACTTTGCGTGAAGTGGGTAGGGATTTGGAACTTATGATGGGTGGTAAGATAACCTGAACACACACGCACTGCTGTCTTATAAGCTTTCCGGACTTCACCACCTATTACATCAATGACCAATGTAGTTGTATATGAGGGTGGAGTATCTCATGGAGACCTGTGCAGCCAAGTCGAAAGCTGGGCATGGGGCAACTTCGCATTCGAGCGTCTGTCGGTGGGGCCTTACCTGCAGTTCTGACGGGGGCGTGTGTGTGTGCACTCAGGATCCGGCTCGTCATCTACTGCCTTTTCAGCTGAAATTGCTCCCAGCCGGAGAGTAATTAGATGACCTGAGATACAGTATCCTATCGAATGCTGACCTATATGAAAGGGGAGGTTTGTCAAAGAAAATATCGCGGAAGTGAATGCATATGCTTACAATGATAAATCATTTATAGGTCGTAATATTGTTCTAGTTCTCAAAACGACAAGCCTCTACCTGCAATATCATGGAGGACTTTACATCATCTACGTCCATGCTTGGGTAGTTGACGCCGGAGAAGTTCCAGACAATTTTGCGTTCGGTGAGGGAGAACTTGAAGTTCGCGATGAATCGTACCAGCATCACTTCTAGATTCAGTACGTATGAGCAAGCACGGATCATGTTCGCTGTAAATAGACTCACTCATTGCCTTGAGCGCGAAGCGGTACCCACTGTCACGAATGCGGTCAGCATGTGGTATACGGATGGTATTGAAGAATGACGCACATGCACGAGTGTTTGCCCGCTCCGAAGGTCAGCCTGTTTAAACTTTTGAGCACGGGGCTATTCGAG
>JAXQGX010000948.1:0-10640 GCA_037040455.1 Irpex sp. P115-07
ATGGCGTGGTCGTCATAATCTGCATGAGCTGTCTAGACAAGATCCGCAGTAAGGTGAGTACGAAGCTCACAACAACTTGAACTCCGCAATGAAAGTGCGTACGATGACCGCGGCCAGAAACATTGATTCTGGCCCCTGGCTGTCTTATCTTCAACTTTAGTTACGTTGATGACGATCACATTGTACGATCCTGCCAATTGAAGTTCCGTAAAGCTTCTTGAAGATCGTGTGTAGTGCGCGGCATTTGTAGGCTTGTTCATCCCGATGAGAAGAATGATTCAAAGTATCACTGAACGAAGTCCTCTCACCTGTTTAAACGTGAACGCTGATCGACATCTCTTGATCAAACGTCTCCCTAGCAGGATCGTAGCGTGCGATGGCACCAAGCAAGGGTGATACGAGAAGTCTATCTCATGATGCGGCGTAGCATAATCCCCGATGGTTGTCGCATGTACCTCTGCGATGGGACTACTATACGGGCATCAGAACCTGTGGTACACGCCCTGCAATGCTCATGCGAAGCACATTACGAGTAGAATCGTACAGCGTCTGGTAAAGCGCTACGTACTCGTCGGTAGTGAACGCCGCCGTGAAAGGCTTTTGCCCCAGGCTCCTACCCAGCCGCCCTTCCGAGCTTGTGAGCTAATTCTCAGTAGAGTACGATGTGCTTGGTCTCAGTAGAGGTCACCATGTATGGGTCGATTATCTAATAGTGATGGGATTACTTCATAAGGATAGGATTTTGAACTCCACTGATTGAACCTCTCTTCTATATCTGGCACTCTGATCACTGGAGTTTCAATATTGGATCCATACATAGCAATTCATCAAGAATTCATCATTATGATTACATGATAGACCTCGTACTCTACTCTTCAACGTATTCTGGTGAGACTCTGCCCACAAGCTCGGAAGGGCGGCTGGGTAGGAGCCTGCTTTTGCCCTTGCTTTGCAGATTCAGTAGCTAAGTATATTCATAATCATGAGGGTACTCACCAACAATTCTCATACCACATGTAGGATACGCCGTGGTCAGCAGAAGATGGACGGCTCAAGCTTTGAGAACTCTTTACTAATCTTGCGAAGCAATGCCGCCTCCTAAATGTGGCGAGTTTGCGACTGGAAAACTGACAACTCAGAGAAGCAACACCAGCCTGGGATGTTTGCATCAAATGTCGAATGATTCACCATTTTAGAGCTCAGCTACGCTGGAAGACTCGGAGGATTCCACAAATTGATAACCTGACCAGCTTGAGGCAATTCCGGCGGACGATGATGGTGGTCGACTGGTGGTAACGGTCGAAGTAAATGAGCGCTTAGTATTTGATGAAGGCCCGGGTTGCGTTCGGAGCACTTGGGCATGGACCACCACCTACCATGCTAAGCTGAACGACGATTCAATGGTATCCGTACTGGGAGAAAACTCTGGGATGTAGGTCTTACAGCTTAACAGCTAGTCTGGCATGAAATACTATACTTGGCTAAAGTTTCGCATCAAAGATTCCACATCATGATGCTGGGCAGGTGAGTGGGATTCCGGCAATGCAGACTCGGATATCCTCCTGACAAGATGGTTTGACGTCGCCAGCGTACAGTCAGACCCAGACCAATAATGGCTAACCCTAGATTACCTTCGGGTGACCTCTGGACCCGAACTTCTCAACATAAGGTTCAATATGTCCGTGTCTATCTAGTGCTTATACTACGCGTAAGTGCGTACCATAATACGCGTTCTGGGGTGCTTAAGACCTCACGGAATATTTTCAGTCTGAATCACTCTGACAAAATGTGTTTTCAGTGTGCAAGAGTCCTCGAGGCTCGACAAGCCGTTCACTACGGGCGCTCTCCGTGAGTATTCATCGGTCTCGACTGGTAAGACGCTCTGTCTCGAAGTCACATTGGCCATCATGCGCCTATTGACCTCCGTGGCCGCAGTAGACCCAGTCACCTTCGCAGCCATCGCTGTCTCTTCAGCATAGCGAAGGGCACTCGACCTCTTGACTACGCTCACCATGGAACTCACTAACGATAAGGTGAAACTAGAGCCTCTAGGCTCTATCGATCTCAGCAGCCAGGCGACTACCGTCGTACAAGCTGCATGGGGAGAGCTTCTGTATCGCTCTGTAGAAGCCATATCCTCCAGTCTCGCTGGCGTCGAAGACTTCGCAGAGGAGTGCATCTACCTTGGCGTAATCCTTGCCAAGACGTTAGGGGAGGATTCCAATGAGACGGAAAGTGGTGATGCATACGACCAATGGTCGGAGCATTCGGCGACACTTGAATTCCGCCCAGTTGGAATCATCTACCTCAAAGCATCCGCTTTACCTGGAACTTTCGACATCGGGCTCGCCATTGTTCCAGAACAAAGAGGTCATCGGTGGGGCTCTGAAGCCATTCGTCTGCTGATGGGTTGGGCTTTCGAGGAGCTTCATTGCCATCGTGTCCAGGCACGTGTTGTCGAGAGCAATGCACGTTGGCGAAGCGTTGCTATGAGTGTCTTCATGGGCCTTGGGTTCAGCTTGGAGGGCACGTCAAGACGTGCCATATTCTGTCCCACCCATCCGCTGGACCCGTATCCTGATGGTACCAATGGTGAATGGAGAGATGTTACCCATCTCTCACTATTGGACGTCGATTGGGTCATGTACTCGGTCAAATACGATTCTCCTTCCTCGTTGATCAAGTGTAGATGGGAGGAGCTATTTGCACGGGAAGAAAAGGAAAGGTCCGAACTAATTCGGTTTGAAGAAGACGAAGAACGACGCCGGCGTGCAAAGCGCAGACGCACCAACAGTGAAGCACCTGTTGGCCCACTCGCTGCTTCGAATAGCACTGCGTACCGAGCACCATCTTATTCATCGTCTCTTCCTTCGTATTCTCCATATCCCCCCTACCCATTCAGCACGGAGAATCTTTCCCTTGACAAGGGGAAGGGGGTGGATAGATCCATGATCGACAACACGTTTTCTGAATCAATCGAAGATGCGATATCTCACGTACAAGCGCATACACCCCAACCTACACAGATGATGGCGGCGGAGTGGCGGCCTCGTAGTCCTTGTTATGTACCATCCAGTCCTAGTCCCCCTCGAACTGTCAGCCCCGCTCGCAGTATTCCGGCCTCGTCTTATGCTCCCAGCGAGCGTGGTGAAGCCGAGCTTATCAGTCCCTTTGTTTCCGACTTTTTTGATGCACTGGCATCCCCAGCCTCGCCTACTGGGACATCGCTCACATTCACCTCGGACTCGGATAATTCTCTCTATGATGCAGAGAGCGTTCCTCGATCTGCTTCCGTCATCAGCGACACCAGCACTCACGGCCTCCTGTCAGACGAATGGGACTTCTTGGACTCCGCGTCCATCGCCTCGGACGCAGCGGAGAATATGTCCGAATCAGAACAGGAGCTCTGATCAAAACGACGGCAACCTGGCCGCACTCCATAGTTCCCTACAGCGAACGCGACATCCCTTACTCGCAGCAAACAACTCGCTCACAATAACGGCCCAAAAACGATGCGTCGTGCTCTTCTCATCTCGTTCACATTCAAATCCCCGTTGTATCATAGAGACACCGTTGCGAATGTACGACTGAAGCTCTATTTTTCGATTTTCGTGCTTGTATTTATCACTTGTACCATCATCACTCCTGTACTACGTCTAGTCCTCTTGTCCTCTTGTCTTCTTCGCTTGCCGACCCTGCACTGACATGTGCCTATACTGTGTTCTTTGTACCTACTAGATTGGGATGAAATACACTCATCATCCGTACTTACTTATTGCACATCTCGTGTGATCTCGTGCTGTCCGTCTGTTCGCTCAGTCGGGGCCCCACATCTGCTTCCGAGTCCCCGAATCCCGACGAGGACTCGATAATCATCAACGTTGCACGCATTCCAATGTTCGTATTACACGAGTCCATTCTCAAAGACATGATGTTGTTGCCTTCGACCAGATTGATCTATTGTTCATGATGCCATGTCTCTACGATGGATCACAATCATAGCGTGCCCAGATATTTCCAGGCTATGCAAGATGGAGATAGCTAGCATTGAATTCACCTGAGAATCACCTCCATCCTCGGTATTTGTGTTTTCACATGCGCGTGGGTTTCCAAAGTCCTTTATACGTATGCCTTTGCTATTCTGTTCACGCTCACTTTATTTGCACCGTAACATGGCAGCGGGCACCATGGCCATGGCCTTCCGACGAACTTAATCTGCATCCATGGTTGGGCGCGTCATAACTTCGTGGCAGCCGGCGCTGATGAATCGAGCTGAATGAGTGCAAGAAGGTGCGCGTGGCCATGGAGCCATTTGCCAGTGTTTACGTTCACTTGACCTCACAACGTTGCTCAGGACGCTTCAGGCACTATCGTGCGCGGTCGGGCTTCCATACTGTGGCCAGAAGATTCATCGGGGTTCTACAAATGCGTCTTACACAAACGCACGATCCACACGGGTATGCAACGACCTGAGAGGAATAACACAATGGCTCGACAACCATCACTGTTCTACAGGCTCATTCATCTCCTTATCCGCTGAAGGACTGGGCGATTTCTGCAAGACCGCGAACCACCTTGCTAGGCTTGAGAGCAGTGACACGGTCCACCCATCCAGTACCTGCTCTATCGACCCAAAAGGCCTGAAAGCCGAAATTACGTGCACCGGCCACGTCAAACGGATTCCTATATCGAAAGAATCCCGTCAGTATAAATCACGACGGTATCCGGCCATATCCCGGTCCTACACGACTTCAGAGGTAATACTCACCCGCTAACAAGCCAGACGTCCTCGCTTATATAGGCCGCACCGTCGGTTCTATCCGCATTCAACTTGGCAAGTAAGCTCTGGTATGTCCTCCTGTCCGGTTTGTAGGTTTGAACTCCTGGATCGTCCACTAGGTGCAGGCCGTCGTTCAAGGGAGAAACAGAGGCTGCATCCAATGCAGAAGTCACCATCTATCGGCAACATAAGTTACTGTACAACAATGTTCTGAGAATTTCGTGGGGAAGGCATACCTCTCTTGTGCCTACGTACATACGTGCAACTTGAGCAAGGGAGTGAATAACGTAGAGAAACATTACGGCTCACCGTTGCTGAAAATGATCACCTTCACGTGAGGAAGCTTGGAGATGGCCTGCAGAGCGGGTATTGCATCCTCAAAGCTGTTTACATAGCGCAGGTACCACTCGTCAGTTACTCTCTGTCAAGTTATGAAACAGCCACTTACGGCGCAAGCGTGTTATATGCCCGCATGAGGTTCTCAACCTGCTCATCGCTGGCTTCGATACGCTGTTCGGCGAGCGCATGCAACAGGGCATTCTTCGTCACGACATTGAATGGCTCGTACACCCCTAGTAGAAATATGAAAACCTTGAAACAACGAAAATACGTCCACAAAGGCAGCCGATATACCCATCGAGTTCAATCTCCACGTATATCTACAATAATCAGTAGCAATCAGCTGGAATTTCTTTGAAACGGCTGGGGACGAACGTACTCGAGTTGGTACCGCCTCCACAACAGACTGACTTGATTAGCTTTCTCTTCATGAAGGCCTAACTGAGTGTGCAACGCTTTGGCGATCCCTTGCGTGTCAAGAATCGTGCCATATATGTCGACAGCCAGAACCTGTTTCCGCAACGACATGGCTGCTGTAACACAAGAATCCACAGCCGTGCTTACTCAGCACAAACATAGCACCGGCAGTATTTCGTACGGATGACGTGACGTCACTAGGCTCGCAAAAACACAATGTCTCTCATTGTTCAAGCTTTCAAGCTTCCAGCCCAAAACCCGTAACTGGGGATTCAAGGATTTAAAAGTCTACCCAGACTCGGGCAAGGACGCATCTCAGCAATAACAATCGCATTCCATTAGACTTGGAATGACCAGGCACATAGCTTGTATCACTTTGCTGCCTCCAAATGAGCCTGAGATGTTTTACTTTCCTCCTCAAACGTCCTCTTTACCTACACAACGTCTCATGAGTCGGATATTATCATAAATAATATTGGGATTCGTGTACTTACTGTAGCGAAGAAATCGTCGTCAATCAACACCCTGACACCAACAGCCGCGAGAGCTTTCGATGTGTTCAAACACGCCTTGTGGGCCTCTGGCGTTGCGGCTGACTTGGCGAAAGCTCGGGTATGGTTCGTCCCACGTTCTTCAGTCGGGATAGCTAAACATTGGCTGACTCAGCTTCACAGAGAAGGGATAGAAGAAGGGAGGCTGACCGAAACTTGGGTGAATCGACGGTAGAGCTGTTACTCGTGTGTCAGATCCGTATGCGGTTGACATGGGACCTGCCAGTCAGCCGCTGAACGTACCATATGAGACGTTACCCTACATGGTGTCAGCCTTAGAAGGTCTCGCGGAGCCAAAAGTAGAATATACTCACAAAGTCGGTCGACGCATTAGCGATTCCATAAATATAATCGATCGTCCCGTACTTGCTAGAGAAGACGTTGGCGAATTCATCGCCTATATACAACAGTCAGTTATGCAATTCGAGCCCACACGAGTGAAGACCGTAATCTTACTGAGGGCTTTGTTCTGTCGAACTTCGTCGAGAGGAACGCCTTGGTAATCGTATTCCGCCCTACAAGACGTAGCTAAAGCAGCCGCACTTGATGAGAGTTGGATAACTGAGATTAGAGACATGATAAGAAACCTACTCTAAGCACGCCTTGACCCGCGGAACAGTTTTCTTTACCTCGGCAGTGGACGGTGCCCTCACCAGATACCTAAATTCCATATTCAGAAAAGGTTTCCTACGACAGTTCTGAAATACCAACTCACTGCATCTTCGAATAATCTGGGATGATATTGGCAGCCCAATCTTTTCCGCTGATTGCAGCGTGGACACGGTATGTTGGTTTGAGCTGCTGACGTAGGAGGGAGACGTTCGTGTACGCGGAAACCACCGCATCGAGAGCATTCTGGCCTTCCCAAGGTGCTAAGGCAGCATGTGCACTATAAGAACAGACAGGTCAAAGGGTGAAAACCGTATATTTTCGCGTGAAATACTCACGTGTGCCCATGGTACTCTACCGTTAGCTGATTGATGGCTAGAGTGCTTGATAGGCTTGCTGAAAGGGCAGGTCCAGGGGCAGGATGGCACCTATGGAACGGTAGAATCATAATATCAGTGACTCGCTCATACCATGTCTATAGAGTTGTGCGATACATACATCAGACAGGCGTCCATTCCCTCGTATCCTCCCCTCTCAAGCAGCTTAACCTTACCGTATCCACCTTCTTCGGCTTCAAGGGCATTAGTGCTGTGAAAGTATGAGTGAAGAAGGTGCATACCTGGAGTACCTAGCAATACCACTGTCCCAGAGATACCAAGCTCTTCCAGGATAGTACGAACGGCACATGCTACAGCTACTCCTGCGATAGCAATGAGGTTGTGGCCGCACGCATGGCCGATACCGGGAAGTGCGTCCATCTCGCTATTCACTCCCAGAGTACGGCCTCCCATACCATGCGTAAATTTGGCTACCCAGGCGGTTTCGAGGAGGTAATGTGGGGTTACATCCCACCCATGATCGGTCATGAATTTAGTCAGGACGTCATGAGTGCGACTAGCATAGAAAACGACGTATTACTTGAGCCTGCCTCGGGAGAGTGTACAGAAGGAAGCGTACTATTCTTCGTATTTTATTTCAGGGTGATCTATGCATGCATCGCCTCAATATCGTGTGGTTTGGAACACTGAGGGAAATACGGTACGCACCATGTATATCCAAGCTCAACGCCCGCAACTCCCCATCCAACTCCGTAATCTTCTTCTCAATAATCTCGTAGATATCAGGCCTGTAGATTGGTGCATTCGTCCCGTTCGGTCCATTTATAATGTCGTCAGGTCGCCAGAACGGAACATCTGCAGGAGGAGGACCGCTCGGGTGACACATCGCGCATTATCTTGGGCAGCCTGATGTCGTGGAGATCGTGAAGGTCAAAGGTCTTCAAGTTACTTGGTTGCATGATGCTTATAGATGTTGTTGCCGCGTATTTCCGTGTGAAGGACGCTATTCATTCGAAGGTCATAGACATCTATTGAGGTCGGCGACCTGCGAATGTATGACGCCAATGAATCACCGGACCACGACCACGAGTCTTCTTAAGATAATTCCAAGCATATTGGCATAGATGGTTGAATGTAGACTCGCTTATTGAAGGGACAACAGTCGAGTGTTGAAAATGATCATGGTGGTTGGGCGAGAGCAGCAAGACATAACGAAGCGCTCATTATCAACTTGAACTCTTTCCGCGTCGGCGACCATGATGTATTTGGGGACCCAGGAACAGCTTCGTCTTGTATGGAAACCACGAGCCTAGAGGTGAGCTGTCTCATCATGTCAACATTTTACACTTTATTGACGTTTAATCCGACCCTATATTTCAGAGTACAACTTTGTTTCTACATATGTGTACCCCATCGTGAATCCTGAGGATATCGTAATATGCCTGCATTCATGGAGCAACGGTTCTCTCTAGACTTCTTGAAGAGCGAGCTTGATCATGATGCGCATGTGTTAGCTTCTATCCGCACTAGCAATATCCTATCTCTCCAAGCAGCTCCGAGCTAGAAGGTCAGCCGTGTTTGCACTAGTAAATTGGTGCTCTGGCCCTGGCTTTGAAAGCTGATTATCAGAATCTCCAGTGTATTGGCTTTGCGTTCTTGTTAGCCTCTGAGGCTGACCGCCTCCTACAGGTCTATAAAGACGGCCCCGGATACGCTAGGATCTCCTCGCCGCACTCTCTCTCACACCACCCCCTCCCCTCCAACCTGATGGCCACTGTCTGCCCTCTTGTCTGCTAGCGACACAAGCAAGTCTTTGTCCAAGTCTACGACAGTCCCCCCGTCCTGTCTTCGCACACAATGTCCTCCTCTATCTCCACTCGTCAAATGTTCACGTCTTCATTCACTCTTGGTCGCCGAACTCAGGTGTCATAGTCACTCTACCGTCCACACCCAACATTCACACGGCTCGTCAACTATTCATCACGACCAAGCTACTTGTCCACCCTCAACCCCACCACGCTTGCATAGCACCGCACACCGAATTATAGCATCGATATCTCAAACATCACCCACACATACATTCTATACTCCTACCTCCCAGAACCAAACACTCCTCACATCTCGACTCCGAGTCAGCCTCAGATCCTTCCATTGCATACCACACGAGGTCGACTCTGATTCAAGTTCGAGACGAACGGGAACATCAAGCGACGTCCGCATACTCTTCGATGGCGGAATCGAGGAGCCGTCGGCATTGTTGTTCCTTAAGAGGTTGCTCTTGGTTCACTCTCTTTCCACGCTCGTTGCTCGTGTATATTGGTGAGTGGCTTACTGACTCATTATGGCCTATGCCAGGGGGCTGACGTATGTTATAGATGCTATGGCTCTTGTGCACCCTCTGGGTCGGGGCTCCTGTCCTTTTCTGGACTCGTTCTCTATCTTGGTACTGGCTGTTGATCGCTCCTGCTGCCCGCCTTCACCAACTTGGTCTCTCCGATTCTCTGGACCCTGTGCTCTCGCGCAACATCTTGTTCCGAGGAACGCTACGGACTCCCAAGATTATCTGACTGTACCTCACTGATTAACTGGCACTCTCTTGGCGGCCACCCCATTTTCATGATTATGCAGAAGACTCACCTATGAATGACGAACTGACTTCTTACTACGACATTCTCCGACATACCCAAGCTACATTAATCTCGACCTGACATTCGTGGACTGTGGACGGTTATGCTCATCATGTGGGTACAATTGACCATCCTCGCCGCTACTATGACTTACTCTAGACTCACGCAGATTGGACTTCAATTCGGACGACATAAACAAGACTGGCTTTTGTTTCTACACTGACGCGAGCTCAACAGGAACCTCTGGAAGCTGGTACCGTGGTCCGACAAGTTGATGACGAGTGGAGTTGCCTGCGCTCACGCGCCGCGGCTCGGTTCGGTCCCAAAATCTCAAGATTCGGCGCATTCGAAGGAAATACAGAAAAGACGAAAAACACTGATAAGAATCCCCACAAAACGACGGCATTCAATACATGAACTAGCGGATTGCCTGATGACTACCGGGATAGGACGGCGCTGACAATGGCACCCGTAACGATGTCGCACGACGTGCAATACATCTAGACCTTGGCAGGGTTTTGGGCGGAGTCGGATGCTTTCGCGTGTCTGGTTACGTTCAGGTCGAAGGAGTATGGAAGGGGCGACGAGGGCTGAAGAGGCCGAGGAAGCTCGGCTAGGGGACTCATCTGGGCATCTGTTGGACTGCAGCACAATGTGCGTCGACATGAGCGTTCAGGGGCAATGGGTCTTGCGTGGCTGGCTTGTATCGGGTCTTGGATATATCTCGTGTACTTTCTGCGACTTTCTCAATCTGATGTCGTGTTTGCTGTACTTCTGCCACTGGCACTCGGATGTGTGGTCGAAGGGAGCTACTCCTCGAAAGCTGGTGAAATATTGGATACGTACGACGGCGAGAATCACAGCTTGTACTGGGCGAGCAACTCACGCCTAAAAGTTGAGACCAGACTTCGTCTTTGTTCAATCTTTTGTTGCATTAGCTTGAGCACACTACTAAATCTAAGCGTTTGCTATACATGTA
>JAXQGX010000949.1:0-10740 GCA_037040455.1 Irpex sp. P115-07
TGACCCGAGGCTAGGGTTAGCCTTCCAAAAAGGTGATGCAAACGCGCCCGCGACAAGCGTTTCGCAAACGGCAATAAGCGAACCCAGATGCCTCTGGCCATGGGCGTTTGATCCAGACCCGCCACCATGACCACCTGTATTCGGCCTCGCGTCGCTCACCTTCTTGCCCATAACCTTCACGTCGCTGCTGGACAACGAACAAGAACACCTCTCTGAAAATGATATCGCGATTCAGCAAAGCGTTTCTATTCATCATACTAGGGCTCGTGCGTGTTCAAGACCGTATCCGCTAGCTGAATACGCCTACTCATCCAACGACCCGTCTTATCCGCTCTTCTACAAATTGGTTCCGAATCGTCATCAACAAATGAATATACGCGCATTCAAAACTCAAGTTTCTCATTGCTTCTCTAGCAATGCTACACCCACCATCGCGAGCGTATATAGATCCTTGGACAGGGGAGCTATTCGGCGAAGGTGGGGTGGAAAAGGATCTGAGGGTACCGGGGTCAAAGGGAAGTACTCCGGAGAGTGCCCACGGAGAAGTGATTATGACCAAGCTGGGGAATGCCACTGCCAAGTACGTCTATTCCTTATAAACATTGGGGGCAGTGTGTGCTGATTACGTTCAATTGGACGTAGGGCCGAGTTGGGACGGGCTACTTGGAAATTGCTGTGCGTACCATCGCACCCAGCTCCACGCGTTCTGATATACATCATATAACTACAGACATACCATGACATTGCGATACCCTGAGGCACGCGCAGACTCTTCTCTGACCGTACAATGCCCCGGACTTACAGTACTCCCTTACAGAAACCAACGCAGGATCAACGAGACGCTCTCGATAGCTACTTCCATTTGTTCTCCCGACTATACCCATGCGGAGAATGTGCTGCCGAGTTCCAGCTCCTGCTCAAGAAATACCCACCTCAGGTATGTTTGCCTAACTGATATAGGTGCTTCACTGTAGTTCAGTGACTGGAATGCCTGACATTTCTTGATAGACATCGTCGAGGAGATCGGCAGCGACGTGGTGCGTCTCTATAGCATGGTTTTCGTGACCATGGGCTGTGTTGTCACTCATTTCTTTGAAATTCCAGGCTGTGCTTTGTACACAACCAAGTCAACGTCCGCCTCCATAAACCCGAATTCGATTGTGTTAACCTCGATTCAACATATGATTGTGGCTGCGGAGACGAGCCGATTGGATCCTCCACACTCACAAAATCTGGAGCGAATGTACATGATCTGGATCGAGAAGGGGAGTTCGACAATGGGAGAGACGATATCACTGGCGTTGGTGTGATTAAAGGGGGGAGATAATTCAATGTTTGGGGCTCTAGTGCAGTCGGTGAGATTGACACTCAATGAAACCGTAATTTATTCGTCTGCTCTAAGTTCCATTTCAGCCGGATTCAGAACGATAGGCCCGTAAAGAAAAAATCGCAGAGGCTCGGTTCGAGCTGATCACAGGCGGAGGTGGGCGGGACGAAGGAATCGTGATGGCCGCTTCGTTCCTATTCGCTAGGGAGGGAAAGAAGAGAGTCGGGTGCGTGTTTCAGCGAAGTCCGACTGTGTGTATGTTTGGCGAAGGGGGCCTATCGTTTTGAATGTGGCTGTTACACTCACATGCAAAGAGTGACACCGTGGCCCGCGTGTCGTGTCTGTCAGAGATGTGAGTGGATCGGAGCTGACCGTATAGCTAAAATTCTGGTCGCAGAAACAGGCAGAAACCCGCATGTAACGATTGGTAGACTTGCTCTGGAGCACAATTTGAATTTGCCTCTTGTCCATGGGCGACTCGGCACCGCATTGACTATCGATCATGTCAGTACAATCGCCCTACCAGCGACTCCATTACGCCCGGGAAGGACATGCGCATGCAGTGCACGTGAAGCGCAAGCTTCCGAGTCATATTCATGCATGGGCCCGGTGTGTGGGAAGAAACGCCAAGTAAGCGCCGTGGGTGATCGGTGCAGGTAAGCACTGAGAGCACTTGTAAACATTTGCAGATGCTGATATCTCCCAGAGTGCTTATATGAGGGAAGTACGACAAACCCACTGTCGTATAAGCGACCGAAAAATCGAAACATCAATACGACACGAATACGAGAAGACGATAGGAGGGAACGAAATGTGACCGTGAACGAACACGTATTAACAGCCTCAGGATTCAAAGCGATAGGCACTTCGCCAAGCACACACGTAGTTGGAATCGTTGAAACATGTCTGTACTTACGTTCAGTGTCACCCAACGCGACTCTCACTGATGATATATGGCCTAGCGGCGCTGCTCTTGGTGGCACTTCGAGTTCTGTGAAAGGTACCACTACTAGTAGTCAATGGTTTGTCTTTCTTGCATCACGAAGTCTCGAGCCCTTGCCAGTAAAGGTAATAATATAGATATAGATTTGTACTCACTCACGACCACTCCAACATTTGACCGCTCCCTAAATCATAGTCAAGTATGATACATGATGGGCCTTGCGGTACGCCTACTTCCTAATCATTGTGGCTTGTCTCATTCGACTTCCAAACCCAAATATATATCACGCTACTCACTCACGGTCATTCCAACACTTAACATCTCCCTAAATCACGCTCAGGTATGATGGGCCTGGCGGTGAGTCTACTTCCTGATCGCTGTGGCAGCCGCTTGTCTCGTTCGACTTCCAAATCCAAATATATGTCACGCTACTCTCTCACGGCCACCACAATCACGGCCTGACGGAGTGCTAACGGTGAGTCTTCGTCCTGTTCGACTTCCAAACCCAAATACAATGAATAGCTTCGTCGCTAATTTTTTACGGCATACAATACTCACTGGCACAAATTTCCGAGATTCCAATGGTACTGTAGTCGGACACTGGCACGATGGGCCTGACGGTGAGTAGGTTCAGTGAACTGTCTCATCACCACAACTCCTTTCTCAAGTATATAGTACGAGAGTCGTTCCAGTCATGTATTGGTACAGTCCAGTCATCTCAGACCCTTCCCTACGACAACATCGAAGATAACAATTACATGTCTCGCGGATCAGTACTAGGCGCTGCTGATGACGACACTGGAAATCGCAAAGGCGCCAACCTTCTTCCTCCCCCCGCAACTTCGCCAATATATGGGTATAATCGTTCCGAAACCCCACCGCCAACCGCTTCCTTCAAGCTCTCACGCGCATATCTTACCATCTATGTCGGCAACATCACAAGGAGCGCAGGGTCCCTGTTCTGTGCTTCCCTCATATACATCTACAAGAATCTTGTCCTGTTCTCCCTGCCTCCAATTTACCAGGGATATCTGGGCAATCATCACCACCGAACATCGAGACTCGTAGGACGTTTCGAATATGACTCGAAAGCATGGAACCGAGTTGTTTCTTGGACCGCGAGCGTGTGTTACGCTACCATAGTATGCACACTGTGTTGTCTACAGTGCGTCACGTTCATACTAGTATGTTTACGTCTCGATTCATTTGACACCTATTGATGATATAGGACCACTTTACCCGTGGCTTACAACAATAGCACTATAGCCGTCGCGTTTGGTTACATCGCGGCGGCCATAAGCATTGGTGGCCTGTTGAGTGCCATCATCATCGCCGTGTTCATGCGACTAGCCGAAGCTCACAACCGCAAAGTAACTATACTTACTGTGAGTTCAACGTGATTTGTTTATTTCCCTTTCCATAATCAGTGGGATAACAAGCGATACCCTAATTCCCAGGCCAGTATTGACGACCAGGAGCGGGAATGGCGAGTCCAGCACATCGCACTCGTCCTTTCCATTCCTCCTTCCTCCCTCATATGGTACGTTTCTGGGTTCTAACTTCTATGTGAATATCCTCTTGTCTGTATTTTGCTCACGGAAGCGACACAGGTCTTTAATCTTCATCGTGGCTGCCATGATTTTTTTCCCTGGCGAGGCCCAGATGCATACCACCCATCTATCGGCACACAAGAACCTTCGCGAGGGTCATCTAGTAGATGTTAGCTCCGCAAATCCCTCTCTGACAGACGCCCCTACGAACGACCAATCATCTTCCCTACCACCCGCTGCTCTCACGCTGGTGTTGACGGTGGCTGCATTGGTAATCCTGCATTTGCTCTTCATCCTTCGATCAATTACCCGCCTTATCAACACCCAATCCGACTCAACGTACAAAGCAGACAGCCGAGACTCATTGCAACGAGTACGCCCGAATGCTGGGACTTTGGGGCGAGCCCAAGCATCCTGTAGTGATCGCGACTCCTCCAGCCGTAGTACCTCTGAATCCGAATGTGGACATGCCTCTGGAGATAGCACAGAATCCGACATCGGTCTCCAATTGAATCTCTCAGGCTCTTTGGTGCGGCGGAGGCGTCGTGCTTCAAAGCCACCTAATATGAGGGGCATTCGAGGGAAAGGTGTGGTGCCCATATTCTGTACGGCGTAAACGATCTCAATCTGAATATTCTAGGGAGTGGCCGATAATCGACGCGCGAGATGTATTCGGGTGGGCGAAAAATCCATTCTAAGCCACGAGCTTCGCGTACCATGGACAGTTAGGATTATAGGATATTGACTGAACAAGGACTTTTTTGCATTTGCTTTCGTGCTATCGAACGTTTCTTTGTAGATTTCCTACGTGTTCGCTTTCGAGCCATCATCTCCACACAACATGTACCTTCACGTTAGAACGAACGTACACTTCCTTCTTACCTTCCTATGGGATCACATTCTTCGCAACGTCCAAAAAGCGAAGGGTTATATGTGTGTATATTGCAACTAATGCACGAGAACTAAAGATGATAAGAGCAAATGAAACCATAGTACAACGCGGAACACCTCTACCGGCCCTGATACTAGAAGCTAGGAGGGATCACCGACGTGAGACAGACAAACACAGTGTGTAGAGACAGAGATAGCACAGTGACGATGGTATGATCATGACGGAGCGACAGGTATGCGTGATAAAGATAGGTCCATGCACCTCCAATCCGATTCCCCAGACAACGTCTCACACTTAAGCAGTGGCGTTGTTGAAGATCAACAAGTTGACCGTCTGCGCGGGCAAGTCAGCGAGAGCGTCGGCTGTCGAGAGCGCGAGCAACGCCTTCTTGAGCTGCTTGGGCGACAAAGTCGCGGGCTCCTTGGGAGTGGGAGCGACCTCCTCGACGAAGCTGGGTGATGGAAGGAAGGTGGTCATCCAGCTTGGGAGAGCGGCGTGTGCGACAGCGTAGACGTTAGTGAACGATGAAGGGACGGCGAGGAGCGAGAACGAAGGGACGAGATCGGGGGCAACGTCGGGGTTGAAGGTGGCCGAGGGGTAGAGCGAGAGAAGGTAGGCAAGGAGACCAGCAGTGTGAGGGGAAGCCATGGAGGTACCCGACATGGTGGTCGTGGCGTACTTGCTACCGATGTAGGTGGACTTGATCGAAAGACCTGAAAGACAAACGTAAGCATGAATTCAGAGAAAGGATGCAATCGCAAACTTACCAGGAGCAAAGACATCGACACACTTGCCGTAGTTGGAGAAGTATGCACGCTCGTCACCAACGGTGGAGGCTCCGACGGTCACAGCGTTCTCGGCGGCGGCCGGAGAGTAGTTGCATGCATCCCTGTTGTCGTTACCGGCAGCAACGGCGAAGTGAAGACCCTCATCGACAGCGGCGTTGACAGCCTGGTCGAGAGCACGGGACTTGCCACCACCCAAGCTCATGTTGGCGACGGAACCCTTGTGGCTGGTCTTTCCGGTGGCAGCGAACTCAGCCTTGGCAGCAGCCGCCTTAGCCTTAGCCGTGTCCGAGGCATAGAGAACGCCAGCAACGACGTCGCTCATGGTGCCACTTCCGTTCGAGCCGAGCACCTTGACAGCAATCACGTGAGCCGCCTTAGCGATGCCGTACTTGGCAGAGGCGATGGTACCAGCGCAGTGAGTACCGTGGCCGTTACCATCCTGGTCAACGTCGTTCTGGGGAATGGTCTTGCCCCAAGACGCGCGGCCCTCGAACTCGACGTGTTCAGTGTTGATACCGGTGTCAATAACGTAGACATCGACACCCTCGCCACCGCGCTTGTCGTAGAGGTACTTGGTGAACGTGCCCAAAGTCAACTTCGCTCTGTGGCTCACACGAGCGAGACCCTACATCACAATCGGAAGGTCAGTAATGTGATACAGAAGCCCCTGAAAATGTGATAACATACCCAAGGAGCACCGTTCTGGGTAGCTTGGCTGCTGTCGCCACCCGCTACATCAATGTCGAGGGTGCGAACCATCTGGTCACGCTCGACGTAGTCCACCTCCGGCATCTGCCTGATAGCATCGACGACGCCCTCGGTGAAAGTGCCAGCGTATCCCTTGACATGTGAGTCATAGACGTGTCGGAGACCCGCCGCGTCATCACCTGCGAAGTCACTGCTCGCGTGAACGCTCGAGACGAAGTTCATGTGGTTGGCGAGGAGAGCAGTGTTGACATTGGGCTTCAACATGACGATGTACGAGTTGTTGACGGTGCCATGGGGGTGTTCCTCGATGAACAAGGGGGCAACCGCTAGCGGTGAACCGGCGCGTGGCAACGCATGGGGATCTGTAGAGAGCGGGGATGCCGATGCGGTGAGCGCGACGGCGAGCACAACGAAAGTAAAGGAACGCATANGTGAAGGTCGTCGTGGTCGTCGTCGTTCGAGGGTGAACGACAAAGGTGGAGGAGAGAGAGGATGCGCTGCCGCAGCTCCCAGATAAGCGGTGGCTGTTTGCCTGTGTTTGGCTCCGCGTCGGGTCATTGCTAATAGCCGCCTGTGCTGGCGTGCCAACCCCAGTTTCCAGCCACTGCCCATATATGGAACCCTCCCGCTCTGCAGCGTCTTCTTTGCACCGGTCCCTTATCTCGCATGGCTGCCCCAGGGCACGAGAAGGGTGCTGCTGTGCTTTACAGCCTGTATGCTGTATACAAGGAAATCCTGGATTTCTGGCAAGGAAGTCGTAATACGAGTCAAGGGCACCCATCTTACCCAATCACGCGGGACAATTGCACATACTTGTGTGGCCACTTGCTCTCCGCCGCTCTGCCGGCGGCACCGGGAGGATAGATAAGAGCACGAAGCCCATCTCCACGTATCGCTTTGTCAAGGAGAGAAGGTGGCTGATGTCGCTGAATCTACAACATACTTGCATTGGACTACCGAGCACTACTCCTTACCCAGCTATATTAATTGCGAACCAGGCAGACAACTTCGCTCGATCGAACAGTCGTCAGGCACAAGGAGGGCCGAATAAGGCAATCACATCCTTGGTGGCGTTTAGCGCCAACGTCAGCGTCATTGTGATTCTTGATTCGAACTTCTTTCCTTTCAACTATTCCTTACTTGCTGGGTTATAAGCAGTATGCGGCCTGAGGCTTTGCTATTACAACTACTGGCACAACGAGTGTTAATCAGGCGGTATTTCAATAGCTATATCCGCATTAAATCAAGAATTGCAATAGGGGATCGACATGAAGCCCACATGGCCGCAACTTGAGTGAAGCTCAGTATAAGTAGGCATCCACGTTGTAATTGTAGTCTTTGATGCCAGTAGTTAGAGTCGTAGCTCTCTAGAGAAAAGCTCCTCACTAGCAGACCTGGCACCAATTGACTCAGTTTGTGCAATAGCAGTATGGCTCCGAGAGTGTAAGAATGACACTTATTTGAGTCACTCATATCCCACTGACTCCAGTTCTGAGTACGAAGGCACATATGTCAATGTTGAATGTTGCGATCCCATTGTCCTTCGCCACCATAACTTCTATCGGCCTGATCGACACGGCGTGAGAAACGTCGGAGTTAGTTTTTGAGCTATCATACTTTTGTCCTCATACCATCATCTCGGTTGTTAATCGCACTAGTATATAAACTCATGCACCCCGCAATGCAACTCTTGAGCGACTTTATCTCCTTGGTACATCACATCGTATGGCGTCCTCTGCGGCACTGACGACGACGCACCTTCCTCGTCTTCGAAAAGAATTGGACGAATGGCGTGCCAAGCAGCCTCCTCCACAACCTTTCACCAAGGCCTTAGAAGACATCCAAACGCGTCTTGACTCCGAAGCTTACAAGACTGAACGCGGCAAGGACGTGATTGTCGCGTTCAGAACGCGTCCTCCGCTGGAACATGAGGCGGACCAGAAGTTCAAGGGTAGTGCAGCCACAACCGACCAGGACGCGGAGGACACGACAACTTCCGGCGAGGACTCTGCGCAAGACGATGGAGGAGAACTGGAGTTCTGCGCAGGTGTTTCTGTGGCGAGTGCGGATCCAGGAGTGTTTGTGGCTCATGTGCCTGGTATGAAGGTACGTGTTCATCTATTTACAATGTTATGTCTCATGTATACTGACACCACTTCACAGTGGTCGGGTCCGACTCTAACTCATAAGAAGTTCGACTCCGATATCGCGTTTAGCCCTAATGTCAACAACGACGAAGTTTACCAGCGTACCGTGATCGCCAACGATGTCAGTTTTTCACGTCTCTCGTACACCCATGCTGCCCTCTGACTTGTGACATGTTCAATGCAGATTATCCCTCTGGCTTTAGCAAATGGTACAGCATGTATCCTTGCATACGGTCAGACGGGTACGGGGAAGACCTACACTATGGAAGCTGTCGAGTACCGTATCGCCCGAGACTTGTTCATAGCAGCCAAGAAGATCGGAGAAGACTTGCTCCAAGCCGAACGGAAAGCCACCTTAGATGGCGAATCGACTGAGGATGCTGGGAAGAGCGACGAAGAAGTGGGTGGTGGTGGAGTTTTCGAGTTCAGCGTGACTTTCCTGGAGCTGTTGGGCAAACGGGTGGTAGATCTGCTCGAGCCTGTGGAGGGACTTCCACTAGACGATCAGGGTAATCCTATTAGGAAAGAGGTCCCTATCAATGAGGATAAGGTATGTTCGTCGTTTTTATATCGTCATAATTCGTCGTGACCTACTACTGTGTGTTATTAGAACGGAGACGTCAAACCACGCGTCAACTCACGCACGGTTGAGTCAGCGAATCAATTGCGTGAACTAATCACGTCTGCGCTGTCGTATAGGTACGATTCAGTGCACTATCAAAGTATATGTTGAGATGCTGATACTGGACAAGGCGAGTTTCCGCTACGACGCGTAACGCCACATCCAGTCGCAGCCACGCTTTGCTCAGTATCCGAATCAAGAACAAGCTCCTACCTTTCGCTCAAGATGGCCAGTTGATCTTAGTCGAGTACGTTTCCCCCACCGCTTAATGCATAATATGATTACTCATGAGTATAATACCAGTCTTGCAGGCAGCGAGCGCTACGAGGATTCGAAGGGCCATGACAAGAAGCGCATGATCGAGTCTCGAGAGAATAATAACAGCTTGATGCACCTCAAGGAATGCGTCCGCGCGAAGGCGAAGATGGCACAAGAGGACGGCTTTGTGCATATTCCGTGGCGGGCCAATAAACTGACTATGCTCCTAAAGGTAGGTATCTCGTGCATCGAACTGTCCTGTATCCTAAGCTAAATCCGTATAGCCCGTCTTTGATGTTGAGTCTAGGCAGCCTTCGAAGACACTGATCATAGCCCATGTATCTCCGCACATCCAAGATTCTGCGCATAGCGTCAGCACCCTCTCCTACGCGTCTCCGTTCAAGACAGCCCCTCCGAAGCCCCGTGGCCCGGCCCCTTACAACCCCGCCGATCCACGCACTTGGGACCACGATAAAACGGTCGAATGGCTCACAGCCCAGTTTACTAAAGCCGCCAAGGCTCGTCGCGCCCACGCACACAAGCTCAAAGAGAAAGATGCCGCGAAGAAAGGAAAGAAGGTCGCCCCTCTGGACAACAACGCACCTGTAGCACTGGCGGTCGACATAGAGAAGTTATGTCCACCTGGTATGACGGCGCGCAACTTCGGTGCGATGTACTCGATCGAGTTCGTCCAGCGGTGTCTCGAGGCTCGGAACATCAATGCGGGGAAAGAAGTGACGGCAGATGTAGTCAAGAATATCGGCGGGGACGTCATTGCTCAGTTGACGTATACGATCCTGGTCGCCAAGACAAAGAGTAGGAGGGAGATTATGAAGAGTCGGAAGACGGTAAACACCGATGAGATGTATGGTGCGTGCACTTTTCTTCTCATATACCTATCCTACACGACTGACGTGTGTTCCGGGTATGAATTTTCAGGTGATGACCCGTGGAACTCGGTTCCTGGGACGAATATCCCCAAACCTAAGGAGGGGACACCGGCCTATGAACGTTTCATCCGGTATACGCCTGATCAATACCTTATTGCCGCGCAGAGGCAGAAGGCAGCCTGGGACGAACGTATTGCTCAGGCTCTCACAGAGACTCGTGAGTCAGGAAAGGAGAAGGACATGGTGAGGTTTGAGACTGTCATGCAGTTGATGGATGAGTTTTATGAGAAAGTGTATGGTCCGGGCGGGGGAAAGACAGCTGGGTAGAAAGCGAGCGGTAAGGCCGTAATTCATCGCATTCCGCGGGTCTGACGTGTTCCCATAGGTATGTAGTACTGCTGGGTAGTCTTTCTAACAAGTGGAGGCGGTTTTGTCCTTACAGGTGACAATATTCTGAGACCGTGACTGAAACTATGTATGTCCGGCGGCCACCCAGAGTTCCAAGACTCTATTTCACACTTCAAGCTGCAAGCCTTATTACATGGACCGTCACATAAAAGTATGATCACAACCCTACTAGCACTAAACGATCCTATATACAGAACTGGGCAACTA
>JAXQGX010000950.1:0-10678 GCA_037040455.1 Irpex sp. P115-07
GCCACGTTATCGCTCCTCTATTGGGGTTAGGTGGTTTGGTAGGTTTGTCCTTTGTCTGAGCGCGGCTTGGTGTCTCAACGTTCAATCACGCTCTTACTTGCTTTTATACTTACTCAAATGCCCACCTTTATACTACACTTCAAACACTCACTCACTGGTCAGTGCTTGGGTTTACCTTGGGTTTGCGTACAGGTACCCAAAAATAGATGTTGGAGTGTTGCAAGGACACCACCCACAGAGTAGCACAAAGAACAGCACAAACCTCTCAAACTTCAAACAGGTTGATACTCTTGTTGGGACAAAGTGCGACAAACTGCGACGGAATGTGCGACGGAATGTGCGACGGAATGTGCGACGGAGTGCGACAGAAAGTGCGACGGAGTGCGACAAGGTATGCGACAAAGTACTATTACCACTCTGAAACAGAAAAAAAACACTTGGAGGTGCGACAAAATGTGCGACAAAAAGTGCGACGGAAAGTGCGACACTTACAAAGATTGCCAGCCAAGATGACATTGAGGACATTGTCATGAATGATCCTAAGCCTGAAGATGTTGAAATGACAGATGCAACTGTTAACAACGAAGCAGCTAAAGATAAGATAAACAGCTTCATCATTATCATGGATGGCTTTCGAAATTAAGACTTATGCTATTCTATGGCAGATTTGAATTCCTTTCTACATAATGGTTTTGATAGATAATAATACGGACAGTGATTTTGATGTGCAGTAAAAGATAGTTACGCCAATATACTCAGATTTTCTAAAATAATTGAAACTTCCGTCACTTTGATTTGTGCACAAGATAAAGTGTTGAGGCCAGAGATATCAACTATATAAGCCAGAGGCGGCTGGCCAAATTTGCCACATCACAGCTGCAAATGATACTTACTTGAATTCCGGCAGACCATTAGGCTCTGAGACGAGCTGAGCACTTGGTATCATTAAGCAATTCACTTACGAGCAAGATATGGTCGGCTGAACCGGCCACACCATGCAGCTGCAAACAAAACGGACAAAACGGCCGGAATTGATGCCACTGCGCGGATTGAACTCACAAACCTAGCACAGCCAGCCAAGCCAGCCACTCTGAGTATCTGCACACAAACTTGGCGGTATTTCTCCCATACATCGTCTGAGATAACCCACCGCCCTCGCATCAACTGCCAAGTTCAACATGGCCGGCCAAGCCGGCCACCTCGCGCAGTCACACATGAGCTGGCGGGATTTCCGACAAGACAACGCCTGAGATGAGCGACGAGCCTGTTCTCTTGTGTCGACTGCTAAGTTCAGCACGGCCGGCTAAGCCGGCCACATCCATATCGCGCAGCTGCAACCAAATGTGGCGTAATTTCCGTCATGCGGCCTGTGATGATACTGTACTTTAATGCGCATAGCGGATGGTCACACGTCACATCCGCTCCATCCTCGCCGCTAAAGTCCGGTTGTCACACGTCGCACAGCGACTGTCCGCTTGTGACAACCGTAGTGAATATATTTCGATTTTTGTTCGTTTTTTTCCGCCCCTGCGGGGCACATATCCCATCCTCAACTTAGCGGTGTCACAAAACCTTTGTAGCCCATCCGCTCATCCGCTACGAAAGTTTTTGTTACACGTCACAACCCCATCCCCTCTGCGCATTAAAGTACAGTACCAGCGACGAACCTGGACGTCAGCACAGACTCGCAAGTTCGACGTTGCCGGCTTAGCCAGCCACTCGTCTCTCAAGAGTCTCGTCTCGTCCAGCATGTCTGCGTAAGTAGTGTCGAAGGACCGTGCCGTGATGTTATATGACCAGTAATGTATTCCGACGTAGCGAGTAGTATACACGTTATTACTTATGACTACGTACACATACTGCTGCCCTGTATGATCCAAGCACGCACTGGACTTCGACGTACCAGCCTCGCAAAGCGTGCGTAGTGCTCACCCAACGACTCGCCATGCTCTCAGTGAAGTGCGCCGGTACTCCTTGCATATGCGCTGTGCAGTCATTCGTCCCAGCGCGAGGGTACGAACGCACATTCACCACGCATACGCACGCACGCGCGCACGCCTACTCAACCTTGAGCGGAGCAGACACGAGCGCAGGTGACGGCACGAGCAAGCCCACGACGGCAGGTTCGCTGGAGTCAGGGGGAGGTCGTCCGAGATCGCGATGGAGACGTCGCGAGCTGAGCGTCTTGGCGTACCGGGGTTGGACGAAGAGGGCACTGTCGAAAGAGAAAAGAGAGTGTTAGTTTAGATATTATTCGATCAGGGGAAAGGGCAAAGGGGCGAGTAGATGGGAGAGAGTAAGGTAGACCGACCAAAAAGGTGGATAAGAGGACGGGCGAGAACGAAAGCGAGCGAGAGGACGAGTGGGTAGAGGGACGAGAGAATGGGTGGGGATATGCGGAGCGCGACGATGAGAAGATGGGATGCGAGGGAGTTAGCCGGTGCGAGGGTATGGCAACGGAAGGGTACGCAAGCAAGCGGAACGAAAGGACGAAGGAGAACGAGTGGGGGAGGGCGCAAGGGATTGCGGGGGTGCGCCAGTGCGACAATACGTGGACAGAAATGTGACGGTGCACGGGACGGGATGAAAGCTAGTGAAGGGGGACGGAGACGGCGGAAGAACGGAGACAGGTGAGAATGGCAGAAAATAAGGAGGAACAGAGTGAGGAGACCGGTAGATGGGGATAATATAGAATGGTGTGGCATGGCGGCAGTGTATGCGAGAGTGCCAGGGTGCGGCAATACGAGCGAATAGACGACGTATGTGATGGGATGGGAGGGTGAAAGGAAGCGACGTAAGGGCACGACAGACGGAGTGGAAACTGAAAGAGCAGGAAGGTAGAAGGTAGGGGGTGATGATATATAATGGCGTGGCGTGGTGTGTGGTGTGGCAGAAGTGTGCACGAGAGTGCCGGGAGACGACGAAGCAAACATGAACAAGAGAATGGCACGAGGCATGGGGGATGATGGGAGAGCGGAGGAACTGGAGGAGAACGAAGCCGGTGTACGGCGTGACAATGGGAGAGAGTAGTGGGGTATGAAGAGGTACAGAAAGAGAACGAGGGTGGAAGGATGGGAAGAGACAAGATAATGTTACAAAGAGAAAGATGAAACTCACTGAGCTTCGACGAGGACCCTTCCTTCTATATCCTCTATGCGACCCAAAACTCGTACTTTCCTACCAGGTTGCTCGTCGACGAAGGTCTTGATACCGACGGACTACTTAAACAATCGATTTGAGATTGAAGCGACGTCGGGCGAGTGTCGTTGATGTGAAATATGTGGTTGGCATTGGCTGCGGCTGCGTGTCGTGCTGCTGTGCTTGTGCGGAAGGACGAGGAGAACATGGTATAGAGGGGGTTGGAGTCGGGAGATTTTCGTCGCCATCCTTTAAGCTTCCCCCTTTCACGAATACTTCGTATGGCAAGAGTGGCGGCGACGTATATAGTGGTACGAGTTTCTCTGGTCGATGGGATGTGTCAGTGGTGGGCCTTCTGCACGTTGCGATATAATACCTGTAGATGCGAGCATGAGGTAGTCAGCTACGTAGACAAGTTCAACACGTACCATGTATGCATTTATCGTCCTGACGTTTCCCTTATAATTCCAGCCGACCGTGCAATCGATGTTGGTTGCAGTGCGTGTTGGATTGCGCGTGGGACGTGAGACCGGACGACGACGGCGACGAAGGGACGACAAACGACTACGGTGATCATCGACCCATCGTCGTTGTCATCGTACAATGCAGACGGGTTTGCCTCATACGTTATTATTGTTGGGCGTGTGCGTGGATTGTGGCTGCAGAGTCGAGGTGGCGGTCGTTATATGCGCGGTCGGCATGTCTGGCGGGAGGAGTTGAGAGTGAGCCGATGGTAGCAAAGACAATAACATATACGTACGTACCTGTTATTCCTGTACTTGCAAGTTTCGTTCTAAGAACATAACGCGCATATAGTTGGTGGTCGGTGAAGAGAAGGATGGCGCCCGGCGGGGATGATGATGCGCGACTACTGCCCGATATGGCAGTCGTCGGTGCCACGTGAGCAGCTCTATCGCAAGACGTGTCTCCGACCTTGATTTCACCAACTCTCTTGACCTCCCTCCACGTCCACTGTCGCCACGTCGCATCTCTCCGCTGCAGACGGCAGCGACAAGAACTGATTGACCGACGTGCAGCAAGCGTATCTATCTCACCCAGAACTCTCAATCATGAATTTCGAAGACGTCGAGGAGCGAGATGGTAAGTTCTCGACCCTTGCCCATCTCCGACGACGTCGTGACCGTTCATCGTGAATGTTGATAGGCGTAAGGCTGTCGTGGAACGTATGGCCGTCGTCGCGTATCGAGGCGACGCGCACCGTCGTGCCCATCTCCGCCCTGTATAATCCCCTCAAGCAGCGTGAGGATCTCCCGCCAGTTCTTTACGAGCCCGTAACGTGCAAACCGCCTTGTCGTGCTGTGCTAAACCCGTACTGGTGCGTTCCTCTTGACATGCTCTCTGTTTGGTCACTCATCTTGTGGTCGTCCTCGATGTTGACGTCGCCAGCCAAATCGACATCCGCGGTAAGCTGTGGATCTGCCCCTTCTGCCTCCAGCGCAATGCCTTCCCCCCACACTACAAGGACATCTCAAACACGAACCTTCCCGCCGAGCTCCTCGCCAAGTACACCACCATCGAGTACACCCTCGCACGCCCCGCCCAGGTGCCCCCCATCTTCCTCTTCGTCGTCGACACCTGTCTCGATGAAGAGGACCTCAAAGCTCTGCGCGACGCCCTCGTCGTCAGTCTCAGTCTCCTCCCGCCTTACGCCCTTGTCGGTCTCATCACGTACGGCACCATGGCCCAAGTCCACGAGCTCGGCTACCCGGACTGCAACAAGTCCTATGTCTTCCGCGGCAACAAGGAGTACTCGGCCAAGCAGATCCAGGACATGCTGGGGTTGAGTCCACAGAACAGGGCTGCACCACGACCCGGCCAACCTCTGCCCCCGCAAACTCTGGGCTCGGCGAGGTTCCTCATGCCGGTCCAGCAGTGCGAGTTCCAGCTTACGGGGATTCTCGAGTCGCTCGCACGCGATCCCTGGCCGGTTGCAAATGATAAGCGTGCATTGAGGTGCACAGGAGGGGCTTTGAGTGTCGCAGTGGGACTACTCGAGGTGCGGTCACAGCCTCTTTTTGTTTCTCTTTCGCTTACGTTATTCTCAGACGACTTTCCCCAACACCGGTGCCCGCATTATGCTCTTTGCAGGTGGACCTGCCACTGAAGGCCCTGGACTCGTCGTCGGCAATGAGCTCAAGGAACCTATCCGTTCGCATCACGACATCGACAGGGACAGCGCCAAGCACTTCAAGCGTGCGTCCAAGGTACGTGATTTCATTTATCTTTCCAGCGCATACACTCATACCTCTGTAGTTCTACGAAGGTCTCGCGAAGCGTGCGTCCAACAACGGGCATATCGTCGACCTTTTCGCCGGCTGCCTCGACCAGATCGGTCTGCTCGAGATGAAGTCCCTTCCCAACTCGACCAACGGCGTCATCGTCCTCTCCGACTCCTTCGCAACCTCCATCTTCAAGCAGTCCTACCTGCGCGTGTTCAACAAGGACGCAGACGGCCACCTCGAAATGGGTTTCAACGCGACGTTCGACGTGCAGACTACCAAGGAGCTCAAAGTCTCCGGTCTAATCGGGCACGCCATCTCCGCCGCCAAAAAATCCGCCTGCGTAGGCGAGACAGAAATCGGTATCGGCCAAACGAGCGCATGGAAGATCAACTGCGTCACCCCGCGCACCGCCGCCGCCGTCTACTTCGAAGTCGTCACCCCCGCAGGCCAACCTCTCCAACCCGGCTCACGCGGGCTCATCCAATTCGTCACGCACTACCAACACTCGTCGGGCCAACAACGTCTGCGCGTCACCACCATCGCGCGTAACTTCGCGGAGGCAGGGTCGCCGTCGATCGCGGCGTCCTTCGACCAGGAAGCCGCTGCGGTGCTCATGGCGCGCATCGCCGTCTTCAAGGCGGAGATCGACGACTCCCCTGATGTACTTAGGTGGTTGGATCGCATGCTGATTCGTTTGTGTCAGAAGTTTGCGGATTATAGGAAGGAGGACCCGACGAGTTTTAGGCTGACGGATAATTTTTCGATTTATCCGCAGTTTATGTTCCATCTGCGCAGGAGCCAGTTTTTGCAGGTGTTTAATAATAGTCCGGATGAGACTGCTTTCTATCGGTAAGTGGCTTCGTCGCGTTTATGGCTGATCGTGCTAACTGTCATTTCGTCCCATGCCTCTCTTCGACATTCACTATCGACGTCTCGCCGTACTTGCCAACTTACAGCCACGTCCTAAACGAAGAAGACGTCAACAACTCCCTCACAATGATCCAACCCACACTCATGTCCTACACCTTCGACACCCCGCCCGTGCCCGTCCTGCTCGACTCCATTTCCATCAAACCCGACGTCATTCTGCTACTTGATACGTTCTTCCATATTTTGATCTTCCATGGGGAGACTGTCGCTGCGTGGAGGAAGGCGGGGTATCAGGAGCAGGAGGGGTATGAGAACTTTGCGGAGTTGTTGGAGGCGCCTGTTAGGGATGCGCAGGTGAGTTTTGGTTTTACTTCTTTTGACGTTGAAAGGAGAGGTCGTCGAGGTCGTGTCGCTGTCGGGTCCTTCCTCTCCTCTTGTCGCTCTTCTGCGAACGTACACTGACGCATTCCCGTTCTCCCTCTTCAGGAACTCCTCGTCGACCGGTTCCCCATCCCCCGATACATCGTCTGCGATCAAGGCGGCTCGCAAGCCCGGTTCTTGCTTTCGAAGCTCAACCCCTCGACGACGCACATGAGCACGGGCATGTATGGCACGGCTGGAGGAGGCGCTGCTGGACAGGCGATCTTCACGGACGATGTCAGTTTGCAGGTGTTCATGGAGCATTTGAAGAGATTGGTGAGTCGTCGTCTTCCTTCCTCCATCTCCGAGGCTACGTGGTGGAGAATGTGTTGCTGATGCTTTGTGTTTGTAGGCTGTCGGCGCGCAGACGAACTGAGGTTGACGTGGACGTGTGGATACGTAGCTTTCGACGAGTTCTTAGATGTATATGGTTTGTTGATGCAGGAAATGGCTATCGTTATGAATCGTTTTCTCTCTCGATGTTTGTTTGTTCGAGGTCGTGTGACGGATGTTTGCGGTTATAACGGTGAGCGGCAGGTATAGGACGTGTGCATGAGTAGGTGTGTGGTGCGCGGTAGGGATGTTTGGGATGCTTTGGTAAGTGGTTACGTTTCTAAGGAGGAGTGCGCGGGTACTTACTAGGCCTCGTCTTGTTTCGTTCGCGCAGTGCTCCCATTTCATCCCTTGGCTGGTCAAGATCTGCAAAGCAATGCACCTTTCCACGTTGTCACCGAATGGCCCCTGCGAAGATATCTCTGGAGGGCGAACGACCGTCACACTGCAGTGTCGGACGACGAACACGAGTCATGGGGTGTACCTAACTTGCGTCTGCTGCCGCTGTTAGCGCTGCTAGCGTACAGCAGGCGTTATCATTCGCAGCGAGCATGGCGACGACGTTCGAAACCTCGACAGGCAACGTTTATCGTCGCTTTTAGCCGTATAAGTATCCTTGATGCAGCTCACTCGTGCGACGATTCGTTAACAGGGATGCTGCAAAGATTTCTGCATTGGGACCGTTTGGCCAGGTACGTGGTTTTACCGCGTATTCCCTGTGCTTCGTGCTCACTAGCCATAGCGCAGATACAGGGAAGCTTTTGCGCACGTACGGATAGCCGAACTACGTTGGGATACAGAAGATGGTATAGAATTCGGGGCGACGCCCGGCGCCCCTCCTTCGCACTGGCTGGCCGCCATCGATACGTGCTATTAGTGCCGTATACGGGTTCCACTCGAAATGGCTGGGACACTAGGAGCTGGCGACGACAACGAAGTCCATGGACGTGAACAGGGAAGGGATTCGCCCGATTGCATTCAGAAGAGCGAGAATAAGACGATACAACAAGCTATCATGTTTATTTTGAGCCGTCGCTCTCTGCTAATCCCTCGTTTTACCAGAGAACACCGTGTAAACGATAGCATCGATATCTGAGCCAGCCCTCATGCATTGACGGCTGCTGAGTCGCCTGTTGCATCCTTAGCCTGAGAGCTGTCGGCGTGATGCCCGGCAAAGTGAATGTTGGAAACTTCGGATACACGACGAAGAAGGCTGTCGCCGTCGCCTTTTTCCGCCACATCAGAGTCTTCTCGTCTGAGATCGAGGATGAATCTCGAGAGGAGAACGGACGCAAGTCTAGGAATGAGAAATGGGAGAGGGTGAGCTCCAACTCTGGGGGTATGACGGAGGTGACATTCAGAAGGCTCGAACTCAGGACAGAACCCACATTATGACGAAAACCTCGGCGTCGCCAGCCGTCTGTAGTAAGTGAAAGAGTGATCATTCAGATTTGTGGCGATGACTACAAGTAATCGGAAACTACGTACGGGCGAGTGCGATCCGAGCAAATTCAGCACAGTCGTGATTGACACCACTCTGCAGAAATAGAAATATCTCTCAGCTTGGTTCGACTAGTACGCCTTGAGCCATATGAGATAACTTCTCACGTGAATTGAATCGTACCTAAAAAGTAGTAGTAACAAATCAATGAGCATAATCCGCGCCAGTGATGACTACGGGGTGCGGTGAGACAGGAAGCTAGGACTTACCATTGTATAGAATACAACGTGAGATGAGAAACGCGTTGCTGAGGTTGTGACGCCTTAGATGACGCACGACAGGCATGGTCTTTGTCCATGTCAACGACAAGGTGATACACTCGAACAGAATGTTGCTGCTCCGCCCGATTGTGTCTGTTGCATTCTAAATCAGTGGACTCGGAACTGTATGCGGCGTCGAATTGCTACCTACAGCTGTGTTCGTCGTCAGTCTACGATGCGATAAGTCACGGTCATAGCCGGTACGCACAAATTGTTATAGGTCTGATTTGCCGATGGACTTCCATCTGCCGGAAAGTAGTTCACCTTGTAGCAACCAGTGGTCCCCCATTGAGCACCGCGGGATTTGTATGTGCTGACTACGTCACTGTACTTTGGGGCTCGTCAACGTCACTGTGCATCAACGACTTCCGTGCGCATGCTACTCACGATAGCCCCGACCGGGTATATGAGTCCCGGTAACAGTACGCATGCGAACACCGTCCTGTTCTTGTCCCATATTGCGTACGTTCGAAGAGCTGCGAAGACTGGCAAACGGAACAGCGGTACCATCAGTATCATACTTATCGTTAACTAAGACAAGAGTAGTTTAGCACGTACATGCAAACATGAAGTACATGGCATCTTCGCAGAAATTGCCAATCCTGCTGGTGATGTTGCAGCTGCAAACGCCAAACGTGTCTGTCAGTGAACGGAATTTACGAACGGATTCAAGGCCGCCGTATCCCAGAACACTCAACATCTACAGAGATCGTCATTCGACTTGAAAATTCACTCTAACACGCATAGAAAGAGACGTACATTATCTGCTCTGCGAGACTCGACGTTTCCCCACGCAGCCAACTGCACCAGACAGGAGGCAGCATAGAACAGACATGCGTAGCGGTTGGTGATAAATAGGAAAGTCACGGGGGATACCCTCCGTTTCCACACTCGTGTGATCTCCAGATCAAACGTCGCGATATGCTCGAATATGCAGAGTACTAAGAAGGAGGTAGATGTCATGAGAAGTCCTCAGTTGAGACGACTTGAGACGACCCTGGACCACGCACGCACCGAATGCGGATATTTGGAAGCAGTTGGCGATGTGACTGAAGGTACGAATAAGAAAAGAGTGCCCAGATTATGCTATTTACGACTCACTAGACTCCCCAGACGTTCAAAAATCCTCCGATGTCCGAGGTCGATGTTGTTGCGGATGACATCTAAGACCGCCCAAGTATTGAAGGCAGTGACCGCTGGAAAACCTTACGCATATATACATGTATCTTTGATTCTTCACGTGCACACACAGCCTCTGCTTATTTGCATCATATTAGACAGCGATGGTGAAATACCTGGTAAGTACGTACTTTATATTGACAACTGAGCTCCCCGTTGACGTTGACGTTGATACAAAGTTCGAAATACAAACATATCTGTTTTGTGTGATGACATACTTACACCGTGAGATTCGACAGACCGAAATAGATTGATGATGATCGATGCCGCTCACCTGCGGTCAGCGTGGGCGTGCGCGTCCGAGTTATGTCGTGGGCTTCAGTAGATGCATCGTGGGCATCCGTATACTAGACCTGAATGTATAGAGGAAACACGTCGCAACATAGCACGGAGAGACATGAGCAGAGCAAGATAACGTACCACGCGATCTGAATCTCTGGGTGGGTGCAATCTCCGTGGCGTGGTGCGGATAGTGGGTTAAAGACATGCATCGGTGTGGGCGGATACGAGATGGGTACCACATTATGAGAGGAGAAGTCGCCTTCATCATACAAAACACATCATACGTACACGTACATTATGATATGCTGAACACGGTGAAATAATCTTCCCTGGTGACACCTAGTGATTGAGCGAATGATCAAAGAGGGTTACAGCGTAGGGCGATGCATGCCGGGGCATACCTTGAAAACATGCAATCTTTTCTCCATTCCTATCTCCCCTTCTACGGCGAT
>JAXQGX010000951.1:0-10632 GCA_037040455.1 Irpex sp. P115-07
TCTCACACACTCGCACTCAGCATTTGCATCAATGTATCCGTACGTTGTTAATATAGTTCATACTCGCAAGTTTACTCTGGAATTACTACTTCCTTACATGGCTCAGCAATAACGACATGCTCGACAACGATCAGCACTTCATACAAAGGTGAGTGAAAGCTTGAAATAGAGAGCGTGTACTAATAAAAACGAGACAGCATAATGTTAGGAATTATATGCACAAATACAGAAGGTATAAGGAAAACAATATTTCTAACTACGGTCATTGCCAAAGGTGTATGCCAAGACTTCCTGCGTCAGCATGTATGCTTCGTCGTGTTCAACAGACTTATTCGACGAGATCGTTGGTCGCCGACCAGGATGCCACACCTCATACTTGTCTCGGAACTCATCAGGTGGGTGACTCTTATCCGGGTTGACAACGCGATAACTTCGAGGTGCTTTCCTCTGGTTGTTTGCGCGAGCTCGTATCTTCGCCTCCCGAATTCTTCTTGTGATCCGCTCCTCTTCCTCAGTATCTTCCGCATCTGCATCATGACTTCGTTGCCCTCTTGATTCCCAGCTGGTCCCTCCATGAGTCTCCTGGCTCCGTTCATCGTACGGAGCTTCTACGTCGCACCACTCAGGTTCAGTGCACCGCCTCTTCTCCCGTTTGGTCTGCATTCGCTCAAGACTCTTGTCGCGTCTTGTCATCCAGCGCTCTTCATCATCGTGCGATCGTGCCTCACGAGGGATGAAAGTCGGTACACCAGCGGCGCCAAGAACCTCCGCGATGGGCGCATGCCCACGGGTGTTCTTCATTCTATGGGCGTACGAGCACGTAAAGCTGAACATTCCGTCAGAACGTTTTCAAGGTATACACTCGCAGACGAGCACGACGAAGAACACTCACTCAGGCCCGAGTACGAATTCACCGCCAAGCTGTGCGACATCACCACCTTTCTCCCATACCGGCATCCCCACTCTCAACGCGTTGCGAACCACCATGGCGATACCTCCCCATAGCCCGTGTCTCACATAGTCTCCACGTTCATGGTCCGGACCCGGATTCGTCGTACGCAGCGTCATCCCCAGCGAGTTGTAGACCTTGTGCGTGGGGTCAACATAGAGTTCGAACGGGGTTCTGAAGATGTCTGTTGGAACGCAGAGAAGAAGGGCATAGTGAGTTCTACGATCATTAGAATATTTTAGAGACTTACGTCGGTATGCCTTAATCATCGCTGCAGATCCGTTCCCAATGATAACCAAGCTTACACCCGCTCGTTTGAGAGCTTCTGGGTTCACTGTCCTCGCAATCGAGTGCATATAATCCTGGCATAATGGGCACCTATTAACCGCAACAAGGTGTCACTATTGAGTCCATACTGATATTAAATGCACGGAAACTCACCAGAAATGACGGATGAAGACAACGATGGTCTTCCTATTCCTAAACAAGTCCCCAAACGGCACTCTAATCCCGTTCTGTGCGATAACAACATACGATGCCGCGCGTTCCAGCTGGCTTCTCGTGGGGATAGCATCTTCATCAAACCCACCCAGCGCTGCTGCAGACGAAGAAGACTGGTGTCGTGGTGTGGGAGGATAACGCTGAGCAGAGGACTGAGATCTCTTCCGCTGTTCATCTTCTTCTCTAGGCGAATACACTCGTTCTTGCTCCTCGTGAGTATTCGTTGTAAAGGCTGGAGAAGGCACGTTCATGAAAGCGGGACCAGGCGTAGGAGGCGCGGTGCGGTGTTTGCGAGTACGTTCGGGCGAGGACTTGGCCGTCATCTCCATAGGAGAAGAGACGAGTGGGATTGATATCGGTGAGGATATGTCTCTTGAGTGCTTGGAGACTTCAGGCGGTGCTGATTGTACTTCGCGAGGTGGGGGCGGTAGTGGCGAGTCGAGATCCTTCAACGGTGGTGGCCTTACGATCATCTTCTTTTGCACACGACTCTGCGTTGGAGCAGCCGGAGGGGACACTCGGCCAGCACTCCTAGCCTTCTCCCGCTCCCGCTCCCGTTCCCGTTCCCGTTCCCGTTCCTTTTCCCTTTCGCGCGCTCTCTCTTTCTCCCTCTCCCTTTCTCTCTCCCGCTCTCGTTCCCGCTCCCTCTCTCGTTCTCGTTCCCGCTCGCGTTCCCTATCCTTCAACAACACCCCACTATCATCCGAACTCGCAGTCCCCGCCCTCCTAGTCCTCGTCTTCTCTCCCATCCCCGCACCCTGAATCTGACTCTGCGACGTCCCCTGCCGACTCATCGGCGGCCTCAACTGCGCAACAGGCAAATACCCCGAATCGTCTCTCTCCCTATCCCTCGACGCCCTCGAGCGCTGACTAGCCCTCTCGTCCTCCATCTCCTTGAACTGCGCTGCGAGAGCTCCGTTCTTGGATCGTAGGGACCCGGCTGTGGACATGGCTACTGGGATTGGAGAGCGGGCGCGGCTGTGGTGGGTTTGGTGCGACGAGGAAATCGAAGAGGCTGAGTGAGGTGAGGGGATAGAGGTCGTGGATGCGGCAGGAGCTGATACGATTTGTTCGTGCACAGACATAGGGACAGGAGACTTCGCTCTGAGGCTGCCATTCATAGACTCCTCCGCTGTGTTCTTCCTGCTTGGTCCACTCTTGGGTACCGGCGAGGCAACACGAGGAATAGGAGATTCCGTGCGCGGAACGCTCTGTACCTGGGATTGAGGAACGGCAACACGTTGTACAGCCTGGTCAGAACCCCGTCTTGCGGGTATAGAAGGCAGAGGCATCGCACGTCGAACGGGCTCCGGAGTAGACGCATATACCGACGTCACATTCCCGTCCGCCTTCGCCTTCGACCTCATCGACACCTCAGGACTCGGCGCCCTCGACCTCGTAAACTCCTCTTCCCGCCCCTCCTCCCGCTCCTCCTCCCTATCATCAACCACACCTCCCTCAACCTCGTCCCTCGAGTTCCCCTCATCATCCAGCGGGTCATAATCAGAAAGCACAGTCGACAACGGTTTACTCCCCGTCGTCGGTACAGCTCTCTGCGTCAGACTATCCCCGCTCCGACTCCTATTGTGTCCTCGCATATACCCACTCCCACCTCCAGTATATCCATATCCATATCCCATCTGGCCACGCCCATTGCTGAACTGCCTAACAACCCTCGACACAGCCGGATCCGTCTGTGCACGCTGCGCACCACCAACTTCCTTCTCCTGTCTCCCAACCGGAACTTGAGCAGCAGCAGGAACAGTTTGCGTCCTCGAAGGGATAGGCGGCACGACCATCCCCTTCCAAGCCGGCGTACTGGCCCCTGCAACACTTGCCACGCTCGTGTTCGCACTAGTGGGCGCGATAGACATGTTCGGCAGTGGCTTCAACGCGAGGTTCACGTGGCTTAGGGATTTCTTCGGTTTGGGGCCTGTGTGGGTGTGGGGGTGGAGGAAGGTCGTGGTGTCGTTGATGGGAGAGGGAGAGGAGATTGTTGGTGGGGAGGCGATGGTTTGTGGCGAGGCGATAGTACCTTCTGGACTTCGCAAGAGCGAAGCGTCCGTAGTACTCGCGTAGCTTGGGTTAGGCGGTGGGTTTAGTGCAGGTTGTGGTACTTGCAACGTTTGAGCTTGTGGTTGCGACGGCAAAGTCTGCCTCGAAGAAGGTACACTCCCTCCCCCTCCTCCTACACTGGTACTCTGCGATGGCGCTGACGACCTCCCAGCAGGATTCCCATTCATCATCGGCGACCCTCCCGTGCCCGAGACCAAAGGCCTCTTCAACCTCTCCCTCATCTCCGCATAACTCCTCCCCACCCCTCCTCCCTCTTGCCCAACACCGCGATCCCGTCTGCGCTCAGCGATAGTCACCTCCGTATCCGACTCTGCCTGTCTCCCACTCGCACTCGTTCTCGAAGCAGTAGCAGTGGAAGAAGAGGAGCTACCGTAACCATGGCGGGTATGGACGTTCAACGATAAATGCCGGATCGGCGAAGGCGGGACTCGGTCCCTCGACTCGCTTGGTACGCGTTCCGTGGGTGGAGGGATCTCTAGCGAGAGAGATAGCGCGGGTGTCTCCTGCTCGTGCTCTCGACTATGACCATGGGCGTCGATGTGAGGTTGACTAGCACCATAAGAAGAAACCGGAGGATGAGAAGGCGCAGGCGCAGGCGTCCTTAAAATCGAAAAATCATCGCTCTTGATGCCCGTCATCCCCGTCGCAGGCGTATCCAGTACGTCCGCCACAGTAGTGACAGTAGTAGGGATCTCTCCCCCCATCCCCCCTCCTGCATCTACTAGGCGATCGGTATATTGCTCTTCGACGAACACAGCCGACTTCGCTGGCGTTTCTGGCGGGACTGCGTCGTGGGGGTCTAGGATGGGACGAGGAGAGGGTGAACGCCCTCTTGACTCTTCTCGATGGCGGCGATGACTCGGATTCGGATTCGAATGCTGAATGTGGTGATGGGTGTGCTGTTGGGTGTGGTGACGGTAACTCGACTGAGCCGCACCAAACCCAGGACTCGTACTCGTCGAGCTCAACGTATCATCCGGCGTCATCGGCGGCGTCCTCTGCCTCCCTCTCTCCTCCCTTTCCCTCTCCCTTTCCCTCGACCGCTCCTCTTCTTCATCAGACTCACAAAGCGTAGAACTCTCCGCCTCCTTCTCATGCCACCTCGCATGACTCTCAGGCACCTCCTCAGTCCGGCCGAACTCGTCTAGGTGTAGCTGCGCCAACCCACCATGCGTCTGCCTACCCGCATACTCCTCACGTTCACGGCGCTGCTGGTGCTGATGCTTCTTCGCAGTCTCCAGTGCCAGCGATGGCCCAACAGCAACAGTACTCGCCCTCTTCACATGCACCTCTACCTCCTCTTCTTCATCTCCCTGGTGGTGTTGCTGCGTCAAATTGAGCTCCGGAACCGACTGCGAGCGTCTCCTGTTCTCCCCTCGTGGATCCCTCTCACTCCTCCCACTACCCTCCTCCCGCAGTTGTTGGTGTGGATGCTGGTGATGTTGCCTAGCGGGCCTCCTAGGCGTGCTCGTCGCCTGCGGCTCCTCGTGATCGCGATCGGACTCGGGATCGACGTACCGTCTCCCGCTGATAACTGCGAATCCACGCGCGTCGTCGCCCCGAAGGGTTGCTTGCTGTCTCTGCGTCTGCACAATATTAATATGATTGCCGTGTGGGGAGTATGCTGAGGGAGTGCTCACTGTGGGCTGCGGGACTTCGCTGTCTGTAAAGTAGGTGGACACGGCCCTCCCGTTACCAGGCGTCTCACTCATGCGTTTACGGGAGCGAGGTGGCCTGAGGGGTTTGGCGGCGTCGGAGAGGTATCCCTTTGCGAGGCCGAACCACGGTCGTTGAGGCTCTTGAGGCTCATGATGTCTACAATATAGAAGGAGTCAGGACGTTAGCCATCCATCATGATCTTCACGAGACGACGGATAGAGTGGAGCGTACACTAAATAATTCGAGTACGTCTTCCTCCCGAAGCTATCTGCCGTCCCCGGCCTTCCCTGTCCTGCAAAATTCGGAGAGATCTCCTCAAAGTCGCTCTCGAGCGCCGTAGTACTCGACCTCGCGCGTTCTCTCAACGCCGCGAGCGACGCGAATGGGTCAGTGGGGTCTGGAGGCGGAAAGCGAGAGGAATATGGGAATGAAGGCGGCGGTTTGCGCTTTATCCTGGAGTCCCTTTGAGAGGGAGCTGTGGCCGCCATTGTCGTCGTCGTTGACGATGCCTGTGAACTCGACCTGCGGGTATATGAGGCGGTGGTGGCGGTTGGAAGCAAAGAGCCAAAGTGCGGAGGCGAGGACTGAGGGAGGATATACTAATGCATGGTGGGATGAGTGCGGCGACCACGCTGTTTTCACACTAGCTCGACTTCTGCCAGTGGATGCTTCTCCGCGGCGTGTTAACCGCTAGGCCACGCGGCTCGCAGTGCCATCTCTCGAGAAGTCTCTCGCAGAAGCCAGCGGGGCAGGGGAGCCTGGGCCGTGACGGGTTTCAGGATGAATGACAGCGATCAAGCTCATTGCCTGTCATGCTTTATCGGGTCACCCAACTGCCTTATCGGGCAGTGTGGTGTAGCTAGACGCCCGCCTTGGGCTTCATTTCATGCAACATGAAGTGCGCATGTTTTCCTGCTGTCTGTCGTTAGGATCACATTCCGAGTTTACCATCGTGCTGACCCTTCTTGATTATCTAGGACGGCTCAGGTTGAACGTTGAGTGCTGGTGCGGTATGATAAGGCGTGAGAAACGCAGGAGAAGGCTGCAGACACGTAAACCCTTCAAGTTTCGACCCCATGAAGCCCGTACTCGGGAGGATTGGACCCGATCAGGGACGCATGGCGGACGTCACCGTCGATTGGTGTCCCAGGAACACTCGAAGGAAGACAGCTGACGTCCAGAGAGCTTTCGCTACTACTTAAGTACTGTGATCGCACGTCAATGTTTCTCCCACATGTCCAGAATAGGCCTCTCTTCTCCTCCATTCACCCGCCATCTGTGTGACACCTCCCAGTGCCGTGTTTACATAACGTGCAATTCATGGCTCTCAGAGTCTGAAGCTCGCAACGCGACGCGACTCACTGCGACTTTACCGAATCACATGACCGTGTAATATAAGTGGCGCTTGTTGGCCAGCTCTATGTTGACACGCGTGCTCTCACCTTGGACTCGAACCAGTACTAGTGCTTTAAGAAGGTTTGAAGCCTGGATTGTTAAGCTTTGAAATTTGAAGCTTGAAGCTTGAAGCCCGAAACTTGAAGCTTGAAAGCTCGAAGCGAAGCCTAGTAGTAGACAGTTATCTTGCACTCGTACGCAATTCTCTCACCTGTAAAGCATTGTAAGAGTCGTTTGAGGGCGTCGTCGCATTACTGATGCCAGTCATTTACAGGTGTGACGTGCAGCCGAACATGCACGGATGTCTCAGAATCACAGAAATCCGAACCGAGATATTCGGCCTCCTCCGCAAAGGGGACTGTGCAGCACTCGCGCAAACGTGCAAGCTGTTCTACAACGAAGCCATGGACGTGCTGTGGGCTGACCTCCAGAGCCTTCTCCCCCTGGTTAGATGCATGCCGTCAGACCTCGTGGACGACCGTATAGAAGTTATTGGACAAAACCCCATGTCGCGCGCATGGGAGTACAGAGTCGACGTTGTAAGCACCTTCTGCACCGGTTTCATATGGGAGGTATATGCATATTCACACAATAACTTGTCAGAGGTTTAAGCGGGACCCCACACAAGGCGATTGGAGGTTGTTCTGCAAGCACGCATGTAGAGTCAAGAGCTTGAGGATGTATCACAACCTGGCTGTTCGCGCTCGTATGCCCGGCTTCTCACCCATGCCCATGGATCATGTTCTTATGGACGATGCCATGGCTACCATTGCGAGATTTATACGTGAACGCGAGGCCGTTGGAGAGACAGGAAACGCGAGATCTCTACTTCCGCGGCTCAAGGCTCTTCGGATCAGTACAGGCAAACAGATGTGGTTCCCAAATTATCTAGGCCAAGGGCTTCTCTGTGCTGGAACTCTGACGTCGTTAGTCGTGGACTGTGATGGCTCCGACTACGGTCCCGGGACCTCCGGCGCGTATGACAAACTCTCCGAAATCTTACCAACGCTCCAGTCGACATGGCCGAATCTGCTTGAAGTTCGACTGCCCAATACAGTTTTCAAGGTACGCGGAAAAGAAGACACGGCATTTTCTGGCAACCTCGATGCGTGGCTCAGTGGCCTCGCTCAACTGCGATCTCTCTCTGCAGTACTTCCAACACAGCCGCACTTCATCCAGACGTTTTCACAGCTCCCACATCTGTGCGATCTATACCTTACCGATAGCCGGAAGACTCCCGCTCTCTTCAACGCGAGAATATCGCTTCCTTGCTTTCCATCGCTGCAGAAGCTAAGCCTAACTGCTTACGACTTCCGGTCCCCGATAGCATTCCTATCTGCATTGGGAGACTCGCCCCAGCTGTTGCACACTCTAATTATCCGTTCATCGCATGGAGCCCACGATCCGAGTTCATGCCAATGCGTCCCCGACATCTTCAAAGCAACATCCCGTCTCCCTACCATCGAATGCCTCACCATCGATCTCAACAGCAACTCACTCCGGACTCCGAGCCACACGCTGTCCGGAGAGCTAATCGCCCATCTCCACTCCCTCCGTCGCTTGAAACAACTCAAGTTGACGCGATTCACACGTAGCTCCCTCACGGATGATGACCTCAAAGCTGCTGCTACCGCGTGGCCGAATTTGGAGACGATCTTGCTCTGTTGCTACCGTCCAGAGGAGGAGACTATAATACCCTCGCCGACGACAATAGTCGGCGTGCAGGAGCTGTACAACAGCTGTCCAAATTTGAAGACTATCGGCCTCAACATCAACGACGATATTCCCGCAAGCGATGGTATCCTCGATCTACCGATGACCATGTCTCGCAGCCCAATGGAACAGCTCTCATTATGCTTCCAGACAGACTCCGGAGGGCTTAAACAAGGCAGCAGCGAGTACATGGCTATGCTTGTCGCTGTAATGTTTCCGGGACTGGAGAGTCTTGATAGTTGTGCGGTGCTCCCGGTTTGGAAAAAGACCTTGCTGAGGAACTGGAACAAATATAGGAACATGGAGCTGGCGGATGTTGTGGCTCTGTTGAAACCGTTCTGCGACCGCGCAGGTGGAGGAGAAAGACAGTAGAGGTGCGGATGAAGTTGGAAGTGTGTGTCAGTTTTGGTCGATACTGAGTAGCCTGCGTGATACTGAGTAGTGTCGGTCGAGTCTATTAGCCCCGGGCCCTGTCATAACATCCGAGTTTCGAAATCAAACGTTGTCATCATTCTATCCGTACATCTGGAGTACATCGAGCCTCTAACAGCATATGCGTTGTTCGTTCTACATGTCTTGTATTCTAATTATTTGTATACGTACATAAGTTTCTCTCTAAAACTTTTCGTTCTTCCTTTGATAGTCTACATTCGCGTCGATTCTCAACGATGTTCATTAGGGCCGTGATGGTCATTACTTCTTCTCCTCCGAGTCATGAGCAAGGAGGGAGTGGCCGGTCATTTCTAGATCGGCAGAAGACTGGTTAGTATGATGAGGCAAATACGAAGCAAAAGAACTGACCCTCAGGCTGCGGGAGACCCTACGATACGAGCAGCAAACGCGATCAGCAACAATCAGCCTCTCAACAGTACGTATCACGTACCAGGATATCAAGGACGGTCGGAGCGACGTCACAGATCGCACCCTCCTCAGCCTCCTCATTCTCAGCCGGCTTCTTATCCTGAATGAACTTGAACTTCTTAGGATCGCCAGTCATGATGAACGGCACCGGGTTCGTCGTGTGCGCAGTGTGAGGGGCACCCGTGTCCGGGTTAATCATCTGCTCGGCATTACCGTGATCGGCGGTGATGAGCAGGATGTATCCTGCCTCCTCGCACGCCTTGTACACGGTACCGACGGCCTTGTCGGTGTACCCGATCGCCTCGACGGCGGCGTCGTACACACCGGTGTGGCCAACCATGTCTGGAGGCGCGAAGTTGCACATGACGAACTCGTGTGTCTTCGCCCGGACGACTTCCGCGACTTTATCAGCGACGCTCTGGACGCTCATGCTCGGTTGCTTGTCGTATGTGGCGACTTTGGGCGAGGGGATCAGGTGGCGTTCTTCATTCTCGAATTGCTTCTCTACACCGCCGTTGAAGAAGAACGTGACGTGCGCGTACTTTTCCGTCTCTGGAAATACGATCAGCACGAGCAGCAGTGGATCAGCAGAACTAGCTTACCGGCAATGTGAGCTTGCTTCACTCCCTGCTTCGCAAGCCACTCTGCGAGGACGTTGGTCATCGCTTGCGGTGGGAAAGCCACAGGGAAGGGGAATTCTTGGTTGTATCTAGACATGGTCGATATGTGCTGTACCACAGTACATTAGTTAATCGTTATAGTAATAAAACGAAAGAGTACGTACGAGGTTCTTTGGGATCTCAACTTCCATAGGCTTGTCGGGCAGACCGAAGACGGACGCAATTTCTCGCATACGATCCGAACGGTAGTTGAAGAAGAACAGGGTATCGTCATCTAGAATATTGCCGTGCGTTAGAGATACCATTAGACTTAATTTGTGAACTTGCATACCCTTTATTCTGCCCTCGTCACCGTTGACGATGATGGGCTTCAAGAACTCGTCCGTCTCGTCCTTCTTGTAGCGTTCTTCGATAGCTGCGACAACGTCTTTACCCTCTTCACCAACACCCTTAACGAGACCATCGACCGCGATCTTGACACGTTCCCAACGCTTGTCACGATCCATGGCGTAGTATCTTCCGACAGCGGTCGCAATCTGGCCGTACTTCTCCTTATCGAGGAACTCTTGCAACTCTTTTGCGTAGCCGGCAGCAGAGCGGGGTGCAGTATCACGACCGTCACCAAAGAAGTGGATGTACACGTGTGGGACGCCTTGCTCCTTGGCGGTTTCGAGGAGCGCGTATAGGTGGCGAATATGTGAGTGGACACCGCCGTCGGAGACCTGAGAATCAATGGTACTGTGAGATGAGTACTAAGGTTAAAACACGCGTACGTACGAGACCCAGCAAGTGCAGACGGCCATTGCCCTCTTTAGCGTGCTTACAACTCTCGAGGATAACCTCGTTCTTGTGGAACTG
>JAXQGX010000952.1:0-10635 GCA_037040455.1 Irpex sp. P115-07
GTTACAAAGGCTGTAGCACTCTTCTTTGGTCTTGTTACTCGCACGCCTGTGATTGGCTGGTAGTCTGATGTCTGCTTGGAGAGAGGATAAGTGTGCGTAATTGAGAGACATGTATGGGGAATGTTTGGGGAGTGTCGTCGCCATCGTCGTCGACAGTGTTGAGCACACTGTGCACATCGGTCAAATGACCTCCGAGATCGTCGAAGACAGCGAAGAGAAGCGACGCTGACGTCGTCGGCACGGCGTGTCCGGGAGTGACCGGCAGGGTAGAGCGCCTAGTTTGAGCTTTTTGACCGCGACGAACGTTTGCCTCGCTTTCTTCATTACCACCACCACCTCATCGTCGTCGGGCAGGACGTCCTCCAGATTATATTTTAGGTCGGACTCGTATAGATAATCGCAATGGCACACCTCGCACCTGTAAAGTGGGACGCACGGTGAGTAGAGTTCCCAATAGTGCGGGGGTGCGCGACGCTAATGGCGAGTCTACAGGAATCTTGGCCCCGTCCCCCACGATAGCTCATATTATGCTAAGTGTATGCTCGGCGGTGCCCTCGCGTGTGGTGTTACCCACGCCGGTATCACCCCTCTCGATGTCACAAAATGTAACATGCAGGTACGTCCGCCCCGTTTCGTGACGTGTCGGAAGATACTCACAAACTCGCTCTTAGGTGAACCCTGGCAAGTTCAAGGGTCTCGTCTCTGGTCTCAAGACCATTTCCGCCGAGGAGGGCAGCCGTGGTCTCTGGAAAGGCTTCGGCCCCACATTCGTCGGCTACTCCCTCCAGGGAATGTTCAAGTACGGTCTCTACGAAGTCTTCAAGGACACCTACTCGAACCTCGCCGGTGAGGAGAACGCCACCAAGTACAAGGGTGCCATCTGGCTCGCTGGCTCCGCCTCCGCCGAGTTCTTCGCCGATATCGCCCTCTGCCCTCTCGAGATGACCAAGGTCAAGATCCAGACGAGCCCGTCTGGCACCTTCCCCGTCCCCTTCGGTGCTGCCCTCTCGCAAATGCGCGCGACCGCCGCCGACACTCGCTTCCCCTTCGGCTCCCTCGTTCCCCTGTGGTCGCGACAGATCCCCTACACGATGGCCAAGTTCTTCTTCTTCGAGTACATCGTCGGCCTCTTCTACAGCAAAGTCTTTACCGCCCCCAAGGAGACGTACGGCAAGCCCGTGCAGCTCGGTGTCACCTTCGCCTCCGGTTACATCGCCGGTGTCGTTTGCGCCATCGTCTCTCACCCCGCCGACTCCCTCGTCTCTCAACTCGGAAAGGCTGAGAACAAGGGCAAGTCGATTGGCCAGATTGCTGGCGAGGTCGGCGTTGCCAACCTTGCCACCAAGGGTCTCGGTACTCGTGTGATCATGATTGGTACCCTCACTGGTACGTAGATACATTCTCTACAGTAGCAACGCTTGACGCTGACTGCAATCTTCTCCAGGCTTCCAGTGGTGGATCTACGATACATTCAAGACCGCCATGGGTCTTGGCACCACCGGTGGAAAGTAGACGTCGTGTCCTAACTTACTGACTAGTATTATGTCTGTGGACTGATAGTGGTGGTGGTAGTGGTTTTCTTGAGTTTTCGCCGCTTGTTTTCTGTGAGATATCCAATAGATCCCCATGCGGACGTTACCCATGAACATCGTTTGAGGATTGTTGTCGTACTTCAGCAGGAGTTTGGTTGTCCGTCAGTATAGGGATCTAGTCAGTGGTCACCAGACTGAGGAATGATTCAGGCATCGGCCGATCGGACGTAGCCGTCGGCCGGAATATCCTGCCTTAATAGGCAGGTATCTGCATTCAACGCCTGTGGTTTCCTTGGCCACCATCTGTGGTACGAACTTGCAATATCTTACATACATGAGAACAACTCGTCTGCTATGTTTGCTGCTTTGGTTTTACGGTGTTAGGTCAGGGCTTAGTTTGGGTTTTTTCCTCAATAACTGAAATCCTCAGCTCAAGTACAAGCAATATACAAGCTTTCAGAGTATGTACGGAAGATAGCTATGTCTGTTGCCACTGACATACACCAACCACATCGGCGGACAGGTGGCGGCACTGGCGGGCCTCAGCCGTCGCAGCAATCGTGACAGTCCGACAGCTCCAATGATATACAAAAAATCGAATACTCAACCGAAATATTAGTCTCCGTCCGTGATAGCACTGGATCTTCCCAGGCAGATATTCCTGTGTCCAGCTTTCCAGTCTCTGAAAAATCATCAGGACTAGTAGGGTAAAAGAAGTAACCAGAGCTCACTTTTTCTGACACCGCTCGCCACAATAGTAGACCGACCAGCACCCTTTACAGACTCTCCGAGTCCCATGCAGAGGCTTTTGGCCATAGCACAGGCATTCAGTGAAGTGACACCCTCGAGATAATTCTGCAGCGGTGACATAATCTGTGAGGCCCGTATCGTCATATCTAGATCTTTCACTGAGGTTGTAAGCACGTCCTAGCTCCTTCCAGCGCTTTAAGAGGTCCTGTAGCGATTCCCTCTCCGCTACACTTAGATCTTCTGGGGCATCCGATGGGCCAAGAGTGGTAAGTATCTTCTGCAGAGTAGGCAGCCAGTATACTTGCAGTACACGACGCACGTAGCAGTATTTGCGCCAGCTAGTGCGGTCTGTGTGATAGGACTCTCTTCCAGCCTCGGAGATTGATATGCAGCACTTCATAAGGTAATTGATGACAGCTAGAAAGCGTAACTCTGTGAGTAAGTATTGGCGTTAAAGATAATCATAGACGAACATCTCCGTCCATCCCTATAAACGGGAACTGCTGCCTGTGCAAAAATGTTCACGAGTGCGAAGCAATACGGATCCTTTTCCACAAGATTACTCCGCAATAGTTTTTGTGCCCCCTCGGATATGCCTCCCGTCAAACTACTGCATACATAGATTAAATAATATACGTTATCATAGTACGTTGAAGACTTACGCGTACGCGTTAACGAAGAGAACGCCTTTAAGAGCCTCTGCTACCTGGCGCTCTGAGACTTCATCTTCATCAACAAAGCCGTAACATTCGTATCTTTGTGCCGCCACTCCCGAAACCGCTAGGAGGTTCAAAATTCCTCTATCTGTACTGCATCTCATTTCCTCCGGTCCCCAAGAGAGCAACAGCGCTATCAGATTAAGCGTGCATTTGAATTCTTCCAAACGCATTGGCCTATCACGCCTAAGGTTACGAATGACAATACTGGCAAACCCATCGGCGCCGCCCACCGTTGAGGGAACTACGTCGTATAGGAACGAATGCTCGCGTTGGACTGCAGGTTGACCTTCCTGCATTAAAATGCAACAGAGAATATTCGCAGGCTCACACAAAGTCTTGCTCTCAAAGTAGATTGGAGGCACCGTCAGGAACTGCAGCGCTATGTGCCCGGCGTACGACCCAAGAGGCGGCACACGCTGCGAACCGGCACTATATCATATTGCAGGATGTTTAACTTTATATAACTCCGAACAACACCTATTACTCACGTTTGGACGCGATTAATGTGGCAGTGTTGAAGAAGTAAACTCCCAATGGTTTCAAGAACATGTTCAGTTGCTATGTCAAACTGGGGCGTGAAGATGATATCGCGATAGGCCCATATGAGCTGCCACATGCCAGGGAGTCGTCGACAGCACTGGTCCATGAGCTCCGTCGGCGTCGATGAAAGAGAGCGCATTGTCGCCGTAAGAGCGAGTACGCCATGAATGGCCAGCTGGAATCTTGACTAAAACATCCACATTCGCCGTATTGTCAGCCTCAGGAATTGGCAGTCAACGCACAATAACGCACCCATTCCGGGGGACCACATCGATCGAAATTCTCATTCGTAAACATCCTCGGGAATGAATCATACCATCATCTATCGCTGAGTGCGTCCAATAACGCTGTTGCAAATCCAGCGAACCAGAGTTGGTTCAATTGTTGTCGAATAAAAATGGCCGTGTGAAAAGCTTTCATAAATCCGACGATCCTCAGGTCATCAGAGAGGAATAGTTGCCTAAACATTGCTACTGCTTCTTGTGGCTTGTCGAGAAGTAGAGCAAAGTCCTCCGGTCTGGATTCAAAGGAGTCCTGTCCGCAGCCATAGGTCTCATCATCGACGGGTGACGTGGCAGACATCGGGGCTAGCTTCAAGTTCAAGTTCAAGCTGTCGCTACCTCGATGCGCCATAATTGGTAGGTCTCCTGGTGCAACTAGCCAACACTCACTGGGTAAGAACCGTCAAGTATGAGTATGAGCTGGGAGATCAGCTTTTTCATTGAAATTCTATAGCGAACGTCCAATGAGACTTGATAAGTCTCTGAGCAAGAATGAACTACTGGCCTACTAGTATGTACAAGAACCGCACCACGTGTTCTCACGCAGGGTCCAAGGTACTTACGATCTTCTAAGCTTATGATGTTACTCAAGTCAGACACATAAGTCAGATACAGAAAGTCAACACGAGAGCTGGAGCGGAGATCGTGGTGTTGCAGTGGCTCAGGAATACTCGTGGGTTCGGCACGGTCACCACGCTTCGGCGGACGTCGGCGTAGGCCGGAGCATATTGCCTCAATAGGTAGATATTTACTTTCAACGCTGCGACGGCACGGACACATATATGTTGGACGTAACCATACGTCAAGTGCTGATAACTATGTCAAAGTTACTTCTAGTACTCTGGGTGATTATCCATCGCATGTCATTAGTCTCTGTCCGAGTCCGCGATGGCAGATCTTCCCCGGCAGATATCCCTGTGCCCGGCTTTCCAATCTCTAAACCATCGTTAGAACTAGCAGTGTAAACAAAGGTCCGGAACTCACTTTTTCTGACACCGCTCGCCACAGTAGTACACCGACCAGCACCCCTTACAGACTCGCCGAGTCCCGTGCAGAGGCTTTTCGCCATAGCACAAGCATTCGGCGAAGTAACAGCCCTGACGCAGCTCTTCAGCGGTGACATAGCTCGTGAGGCCTGTATCATCTTCTCTGGATTTTTCGCTAAGGTTGAAGGCGAGGCCGATGTCCTTCCAAAGCTTAAGGAGTTCTTGCAACGATGCCCTTTCCGCTGCACTCACGTCTGTTCGTGCACTGGGTACCCCGGAGCGAAGGGTATTGAGGATCTTCCGCAGGGTAGGAAGCCAGTAAACTTGAAGTATGCGCCGCACGTAGCAGTATCTGCGCCAGTTGCCGCGGTCTGTGTGATAGTGTTCCCTTCCTAGTTTGGAAATCATAATGTAGGACTCCAGCATGGCGTGGACAATCACTATATAGGGCCGTGTAATGAATACCATATAGCTCGCAAAATGAGGTATAGGAGAGACGAACATTTCCGGCTACCATCGTTCTCCTTGTAAACGGCTACGACTAATAGAGCAATCATGCTGATCATACCGAAGCGATACGGATCTCCTGCGAGATCGATTGCCCCATTGCTTGTTGTATTATCTACTACGTTTCCTGCCAAAGCACTAAAGGCCCAATTCAGATTATGCATAGAAAACATGTGATAAATACCCACGTCGAAACCATAAGAAACGCCTTAGGGGTATCTGCCGCATCGTAGTCAGAGGTTGTGTGCGGACCAGCACATCCAAGACATTCGTAACGTTGTGCCGCTGCTGACAAAGCTATAAGAATTTCCGCATATCCTCCTTCCCCGCTAGGCTTGATCACTGCTGGTCCCCACACGAGCATCAGCGCTATCACATTAAGCGTACATCGGAACTCTTCCGCATTTATCGGCCTGCCGCGCACAAGGTTAGAACGAATGATCTTAAGTAGGCCCTTGCCGCCGCCTGTCACCGATGGGACTACTTCATGTAGGAACGAACGTTCGCGTAATAACGCATCGCGTCCCTCCATTTGAAGGAGATTTAAGAGTATAATTCCTGGCTTGCACGAACTTCTGGGCCCGAGATATTCTGGATTCGCCAGAAACAGCAGCGCTATATGGCCGACACATGACTCCAGAGGTGGTGACCACTGCGATCTTTAAGAGTCACAGAAGATTCAACATCGTGGTAGTTCTGAGAAGATACATATCACCCACGTTTGATTGTAATACATGATGCAGCATTGTTCGAGTAGCCTTGCAACGGGTTCAAGAACATATCTAGTTGCTATATCAAACTGGGGTGTAAAGATGACTTCTCGATGGCGCCATATGAGCCTCCACAGGCTGGGAAACCGTTGGCGGCACTGATCGAGGAGCCTATCCTGCGTCGTTACTGGGGATTTCTCGATCATGAAATCGAGCAGACCACGAATCGCCAGCTGAAATTGTAACTGAAGCATGCGCAGTCAATTGATTAGCCCAAATCTGGCACCAAAATGCATCAACTTACCGAGTGCGAGGTGCAGAAGTTACCGTAGTTTTCATCCAAGGCCATGTCCTCAAACGAATCATACCATCTATTGTCGGTCAGGGCCTCCAAGAGCGCTACTCCAAACCCAGAAGACCAGAGTAGTTGTGACTGTCGTTGAGTAGGATCTTCCAAGGGGAACGCATACATGAATCCGAGGATCCTGGGGTCATCAGTGCGAAATAGTCGCTTGAATTCTCTTGCAGCCTCTTGTGGTTTGTCGCGAAATAGAGCAATATCCTCGGGCTTAGGCTGTAGGATGTCATGCTGGGAACAGCAGCTCCCATCTGCGCCGTGACCATGCATAGTAGACATCGCGGCTAAGCTTACTGTGCGAAGATGCCACCTCGATATGTGGCTATTATCAGATTCTCTAGTATCAGTGGTAAAGTATAACACTCACCGCTTGTGGCGTGATGAGCTGAGAGGGTAGATTGTAGCTGCGGGACTCTACGATGACTCGGAGTGTCACCGACGAAACGCGAGATATGTCCCGAGCAGCTTAGATACGAGTGCCAGCCCGCGAACGATAACATCACCACGTGTTTCTCACGCAGAACGTAGGCAGATTACATGAGGGACATGCAGTGTACGTACAAGAACCGTAGCCGTACAAGGTGGGTCGCTGATCATGAAAGTACGAGACGCCAGTACCAAATGACGGCGAAGGTAGTCGGCGGCCGGGTCGTTTAGAAAGTACCAGTAGGTAGCAACCCCATGAAGTTGGAGTCGGCTTGAGGCCATGGTGTGAAGTCGTATGTAATGCGAGCCTGAGCCGAGCCAGACGTAAATCGTGGTGATGGTAGTAGGTCAACCTTTGCCAGCGTTTGTCCGAGTCATGTAAGTTAGCCTAAACTTGAAGAGCAATCTGAGATGTCGATCATTGCCTGATTGGGAAATTTTGAAAGCGAAAAACGTGACATCATCATCCCCAAGATCCTATCAAGTTATCGTATATAGACGCCATTCGGTGGCATCATGAGTTATCAGGTGTAGAACTAATATTGTCACTCCCGTCTCGGCTGAAGCGAACCTCGTTCTGACGTTGACAACCCCGGAGCATGCTCAGACTTGACGGCGAACTGAGCGATCAATGACGTATTTAAATTTAGTGGAAAAAAGTCCTTAATGTCCATTTGTCATTCATAGCATCAGCTAATACCACATCCGTAATGGTGTCAATCACCAATGAACGAAAGGCGAAAGTTTTAGCGGTAAATAGCTAAAACGTGATGTTCATGCTAATTCATAAATTCCATGAAAGCCAAATTACTCGGTGACAGGGCCATTAATGTGGAACACAGAGCTGTGGTCCCCAGAGTCGCCGAATACTAGGTCATGCCGTAGAAGTTAGCGTTTTTGATTGTAATGGGCGAGTTTCAGAGGGTAGTGAGTACTTACGTGTGAGAGAGTAGTCGCCGGTGAGGACATCGGGAACGGTGACTCCGACGGATCCGTCGGCGAGCTGGAAGTCGTGGGCAAGGACGACGGGAGTGTCGCTGTTGCCAGACCTAAGGAGGATGAACCCGATCTTGTTGGTGATGTTGACGGGCTTGCTCGAGAGGTCCCTATGAGCGCAGTGATCAGAAAACAGTCTTGTATACAAGTGGCGTATCGCACTTACCAAGTCACAGACACATGCTCGCCAGAGGTCCAAACGTCACCAGCCTTGGGGGAGAGGACTGCGGGAGCCCAGACATCAAGGGCAGCAGCGTTGACACTCGCGACAGTAGCGGCGAGGAGTACGGCGGCGGTGGAGAAGAACTTCATGATGAGGAAGGAGAAGAGGTAAAGACGAGTGTGAGTGTGAGTGTGAACGAACAATGCGTTAGACCACGAAGAAAGGAGCCACACCGAGCAGTGGTTTATATATGTTAAAAGAGGTCTTCTCCGGGCGGTCACGAATGATGCGAGACAACTGTGATGAAGTTCGACGAGGTTCGAGAGACGGGCATCTATGCACGCATGAGAATAGAGAGAATCTGAACATTGGGCCGACTTGCCGTCACGAGTGTCAGGCAGTCTCCTCAGCTGGCCCCATTGATGCTAAAAGTGGTAAATCCGAGCCATGCAGTGTCGTCACGTATATATTCTTTACATTCTGGGCCGACAACAGAGGCCAAGATTCGGAATTGCGTATTCGGGCTGTACCTCGGGTATCATTGGGTCAACGCCTCCTCGCGAGCGTATTTGCAAGGGGAAGAAGTCACTCACAGGGATTAAATGCCACTGATACCCTGCAAAACGGGGATACGTTACCGCTCAATCAATAGCATCACGAAGAGGCGTAAAGTTGTGCTCGTTGTGAGTATTGAGACCACTGGTCAGATGCAAGACATGTTTGATGGCGCTGTCAATACTGTGCCCTTGTAGATTTGCGGTCTTCATCCTTTGTTTTTTCTCCACGATGTGCATCAGCTTTAACCTCACCTTTCAAAATGCCATGCAAGTATGCGAAGTCAACACGAGTGCACGGCGAGGCTGTGCAGAAGTGCGGCAGTCGCGGGTGGTCACACACGAGCTCCAGTGGTACGGGCGGGCAAGAAGTCCGTTGAAGTCCGACACAGTGCAGTATTGACGAAATGGAGCACGTACGCGAACAAAGACGTGAGGAATCGCGTCAATCCCGGCTTGCACGTATCGATGGCCGAGCCGAAATTAGGCTTTCATAGTATCGGAGCTGATAACTGCTCATTCTAGGCAGCCGAAACCCTTCTGAAACTAGCGTATATTCATAATACTGTCTTGCGTGACTTGCGAATGATGCCTCTGAAATTCGTCACTGACCAGCGCAACCACCAAGCGAGTCCGTAACTGTTGTCTGGCAGAAACGTTCAGTCTTCTCAGCCGGATGATGAAGGAGTAAGCAAACATGGAATAAAACACACATACACAACCTAGTAAATCCAGATACATATAGACTACACTAGATAAAAGACTACGAATGTTCAGCGGAACAGATTATCGGGCACAAGTCGAACACGTACAAGATGACATGGCGTGCCAACCACCGCTACATGATCTTGAGCCCCGCATCCCTCATTTGCACCCTCAACTCATTGATCAGCTGCTGGAGCTCAACGAGGGTCAAGTCCCTATCGGTGACCTGCTGCCGTGCATCTGCAAGCTCATTTTCTAGAGCTTTCAAACGTTCATCTGAAGAAACCGGCGTTTCTTTGCCATCCCTATCCTCCTCGCGTGCGATTTCTTCCTCATCTGGAAGGGATGGTACAATAGAGAAGGGCGTAGGAGGCCGGTCTTGTATGGTGGAGGACCGTAACGGTGGTGACGCAGGTAGGTCGGCGTTAGCATCATCTGGAGATGGGGGAAGGGGAATAAGTGAGGCATCGAAATCATGCTCTTCGGTCTGCGGGAGAGCAACCCCGTCTTGTACAATCCAAGACCGAAGGGCTGCAACCTCAGAACGAGGTGTGTCGAGTTCCATGGATTTCTCCCCGTCATCGTCTTCGTGTTCTGAAAGAGGTCCGCGGCGTTTAGCGCTAGACTGAGCGAGAGCTTCCCCTGGCATAAACGGAATATCGAGCCCACTCGAAAGATGTTCACCGTTACCCTCGACCTCCCGTCGAAGCATCTGTATTTCCGCAAGGAGCTCAGATTCTCGCTGAGCAGCATTGCGTTTGATGCGCACAATCTCTGAGCGAAGCTCGAAAACAACGCTCGGAGTTGAGTCAGTTTGCTGAGGATCGAGGTTCTCCTCGACAGACACGGCTTTATCCACTCGGGCTTCCGTTATGTTTTCCTACAACAGCAGGGACAGAATATCAGCTATGGTAGGCTATCCTTTGGGCAACATGCTTACATGCTGCTGCTGTGCTATAAAATCCAACATGTCACTCCGCTGAACCTTGAGAGCATCGATTTCTACAGCCAAACGATCGACTTGCTCCTCGAATCTCTGTAAGGTTGGTTCTGCCTCGGTAGTTTCCAGGAGTTCCTGTTGTGCCGCTCCTTTGAGCGAGTTCCGCACAGCCAGGGCCACAAGTCCCATGGGGGATGAAGCCCGCATAGGCGTCATAGTGAATGGGGAAGGCATATCGAGACTAACGACAGGTTGGAGATCGGGTGATTGAGGCGTCTTTGGTTCAGGAGCTGCAGGCAAAGGATTGACCACTGTGTCGTTATCGTCCTCGATGACTACGGATGAATACACCTCCTCGTCCATATCGTCCATTGACTGAGGAGCGATTGCCTCAGTCGATACTTGCGAAGTTGCGTTCTCTGCCCTGGCTTGCTCGAGCTGGAACAGAAGAGTGAATAAATGAATAGC
>JAXQGX010000953.1:0-10625 GCA_037040455.1 Irpex sp. P115-07
CCTGCCGCTCATTCCACCGGCTCGTTATGAGCGTATGATGGTACAAATCAGCACAAGGGGTGTTTTGTACGTCTTCCGTCATATTTTTTCTCAGTACTAAACGCTACGGTACCCCTGGGTCTATCTCTGGTAGACAATCCAACGTAGAAAGGGGTCATATGCTCTCCGACTCGAACGGAATATATCATGTACGTGCTTAGCATTCGGCCGAGAGTCGCTCGCCAGGCTCGCATTGTTTGTTGCTCTTGCGGCACGAGGAGTGTCATGGAGTGACCCACAACAGCTCGCCTCAACTCCGCGGTCCGTTGGTCCTTAAACGGGTCGACATTCGAGCCCTGTGACGATGGTTATATTTCTTACTGAACATCGAGAACTTCACAGGGGCGACACTAGTTGTCTCGAGAGGGCGCGTGGTTATTGGCGTTTCCCTCTCCAGCAGAGGCCCAGCACCTGGAACCCTTCCGCCGATGTACCTGTGCCTGGAAGGACCTGCACGCCACAGCGGCTCGTGCATCCTATATCTGAGAATCACCACCGTCTTGAGAGTGGAGAGCTCGCTCTTGGTCATCGATGGACTGGGCTTTACGTCGACGTTCCGAGGAATCGCTTTCACGTTCTCAGCTATGGCATTCAATGCCATGACGAGGTTGACGTACGGAATGCCTTGTCAGGTACTCTTCGTATAAGCGTACTGTATTACGCGCCTTCCAATTGAACGTGATATTCAATATTCAATGTCAAGTAACCCTCCAAGAGATGTTCTATGTCTTGGCCGATGTATCGCGGCAAGCGCTGTCAGCACCAGTACGTATTATCGCTCAGGTATGCTTAAGATTCTGCGTGTTGTCGAAACTTCAAGATTACGTCGCTCAGGGTACACGAGGCTCGAGGAATGCATTCCTAACTCTACATGCGACGTCATCTCTGCTGTACGCAACGTGTATATCGAACCCAAGAACGCAGGTCATGCATATCTCCGAGCCAACTCTGATACATGCTCCTACCTATCCCGGTCAAACTGAACCACGAAATATAACACAAGAACTCTTCCATTCCATTCACGTCCTCTGTGCGCCGTGTATGCTTACGGTCTGCTCACGACGTCAACTAACCCCGAGGTCCAGAAACGACTCCATTTGCCCATCGACATGGACATCCAATATTCAATGATGACACGTACTGCACAATACCTGTCGGACCAGGGAGATACAGACTTCGGATTTCCCGCATCAATCTGACCATACATCGACTTAATCTCGAATCACACCTCGTATTGCTCGTATTGCGTGCATCATCATGATAGGCATCAGGCAGGGTACGTGGGTATTTTGACGGGGTTGTGTTGACAGAATCGTGATATATAGCTTGCCCAAGGGGGCGGTTTGACACGGTTCACCTGATATCTGAGGCCCGAGGTCCCAAACCCGTATGTCTGGTGGCCTGAAGCTTCTAGCCTCGGCGTGGGTAGAACATCCATGGCAAGAGACATGCGTTGACGCATAGTGCTTGATGTGTTTGTATGGGTTCGGTAGGAGATATAGATTTGTATGTGGCAGGTTCACGGGAGATATGGGAAGGATGTCAACGGAGAGTCGAACCCGACACGACTGAATATTATTCGTAGGGTTACCGCTCGAAGTTATACGAGGTATTATGCCTCATGTCTGTGACTACGCGGGAGCCTTGTCGATATTGAAGCCTACACATGAGTATAAGTTGGTGATGAGAGATGTGGTATAATTTGATTACGGTAGTAAAGGTCCTTTAGCTCTACATGACTACAGAGAGGTACAAACAAGTGCTTACAACGTATATTTGTAGCTCAGAATATTTAACCTCTATCAGTTCTCTATCACCTCGACGATGACCGAGGTCATGACCGTGATTGTTGGCTGGACTCTTTCAAACGGAGAGCCGCCTGTTCCATCGCCCGATACAAATCCGTAGCAAGCGTAGCATTCGGAGGTGTCTCAAACTGCGCCGTTATCTCTGGCACAGCATCTCGTGTCAAAAGCAGCTGCTCTTCATGCCGTGGAGGCTCTGATGCAGATGCAGTCGACTCGGCATCAGAGGAGGTTGATGTAGACGAAGCGTCGGAATCTATGTCTTCGCCCTGCTTTGTCGGCGGCTCAGGAAGTGCTTGCGGAGCATATTTGGCGTAAATGGCGTTTAGCACTGGGCTGTCTTGGGGGACAATTGCACCCTTGTCGAGCAGCTGCTCCAGGTACGAGGATGCCTTGTAGGCTTGTGATTCCTCTGGTCAGTGTTCAGCCTGAAGGTTGGGGAAAGAGCGTATTTACCTCTGTAATGTGACCATGAGCGCCAGATACAGAAGAAGAATGGAAGGTTAGGAATAATAGCTTTTGTTTTGTGTCAGTCGCTGCGTTACATGGAAGAGCTAACGGAACGTACGTATAATCATAAATGGTGCAGTCAGAGGCGAGATGAGGAGCCATGTCCACGCTCCGCGTTTGTGTTTTGGAGTGCGTCTTGCCAACAAGGTCCGTAGATGTGAAATAGGCGAGCTCAACACCTGGCTTGGATATATTAAAGGAATCTGGCATCCCCATCGCACAGCATATTTATCAAGTATTGTGAGAATGATGGCATGTTTCGTCAACAGGTGAACTTGATGACCCCAATTAATGGAAGGCTCACCGTAGGATTGTCATCTGGCTTTATGTCACTTTCCGAGTGACCAAAGCGTGTCAAACTTGGACCGAGGGATGGGTCTAATGATTTGAGGGCCATTTCTTCGAAGTCCATTCGGTCCACCAGCCGTTCTCCGTACACGAAGGTTCTACGCTACAGAACATAGCACGTCAGCATGGTCTTAAAACAATAACACGTCAGAAAGAAAGGAATATGTCGATCCAATCGTTGTAGGCTTAGCTTATTCCCGGCATTCCCCATCCTGAATTATTCGCAACACAAGAATCACACGGATGAGGCTCACCTTCCAACCACCTTCTTTTGCCTTTCCGAAACCTGCCCATATATCTGCAGCTTTATCTGTTGCCCAATTCGTCCAAGTTTTCGTCTTCTCCGGGTGAGGAGGAGGTGTCGTAAAATGATAGTATGTGAGGGGACCTAAAGATGTTCCTGGTCTTTTGGAGGCCGGCGCAAGAGGAAGCGCAAGGATACGCAACGACTTCTTCGTGGCGTTCGTTACCGACATTGTTCTAGTCGTCGACAAAGATAAAGCAGAGAAGACAAGATGAGCGTTGAAGTCGAGAGTTGAGTCGTCGGGGCCGTGTTTGGAGTCGAGCTCGAGTACGCGTGGAGACGCGGCGACACGACTCGGACTTTCGCATCAATATGTCATTCACGTGATGTATTTCCGTTTCGGGCAGTCGCGTGGTATCGTACTCAGGCTCATGCAGCGCGTGGATGCATCTGCACGTTCTTTGCGACCACAACCACCTCATTTCTTAATTCACTGCTTCTTCGAGTCAATTGAGGTAGCAGTTAGCGCAATATGGACTCGCCACCCGACCCAGGATCTCCTATCTCGAACTCATCTGGCGACTCGCCACCTCCAGAGGATGTCCTCATGTCAGAGAGTGTGGCCACCCAAGAGTCGTTCTTTGGCTCTCCTGCGGCATTAGGCCCAAGTAACGGAAAACGCAGGCAGCCTCCGACAGGCTTCTCTGCTGGGCCAGCTTACGGTGCAAAGACTCGTCGAAGGGAGGATGGGCCCCCAACCAGGCGAAGTGGCCCGCAGTGGGCGGCCGGAGGTGAAAGAGAAGGCGGAATCAGGCTCCAGAAAGATGAGCTGATTGACGGCCAACTTGTCGAGAGAATCAGAAATGGTGAGCTACTTTACTGCTGGTGCTTCACGCTCGTCTCAATTCCCTGCCGCAGATTGGGGAGATCCTTTCGACGAGTCCTTCCTCAAGAACGCCAACTGAGCGTGCCGTACTGTTAAGTTGGTGAGTTCGTGTTCACCGTGCTATATACTTTGCTTATCCTTGCAAGTAGCATCTCCCGTTCCTTCTGTATTCCGTGTATACAATGTATGATACTTGCAAGCCGATGCACCCGAGAGCATTACGAAAATGTTAAGCCTGCTTTACAAGCACGACACCCCAAGACGCATATATGACATATGTGGCGGCTCGATCATACCATTCTAGTGTTGTGGTGTACCTGCAGTGTAATGCAGGGCACTGGCTAGGAAGGATCAGCGAGTGCAGCCTGACTGGGACTTCGCAGCTGGAGCTCGCTACGTTCCCTTGATCGATATGAATTAAGACCGTCGCAGAACATCTGACCTCATTCCCGAGCTTATCCCGACCATATCTTCACTGCGCAGGGCACCAGGCACTCACTCCCTCGAACTCTGACTTAACACTCATCAGTAGCTTGCTTGAGCGATCCAAGCATTCAATTCATCGCATGACATTCATTGGCTGTCATGGGGAAATACAGTGTACTCACTCGTGAGTTTGATATACCCTTCTCTCCAAATACAACCAATGACACCGATCAAACAATCCATCGTATCGCATCGCAGCTGAGCAAGCAGACTTCTTCCTGGAGAATGGATACGTCGTGATCAAGGAAGCCTTTACGCAACAGAAAGCTGCGGAATGGAGCCAACATCTGTGGGTACGTCTCGGGCTAGACCCGAACGACAAGTCGACATGGACGCGCGAGCGCATCCATATGCCGTGGCATAGGCGCGAACATGTTTCGACGTTCTCTCCAAAAGTACGTACCTACACGTCTGTGGCGCCTCCGATCACGACGTTTGCCGGATCTTACGTTTTTGTGTTTTGAACTTTTCGTCAGGCGTGGGAGGCTATGCAGGACCTCCTTGGCAAAGGTCGAATCGACGAACAGAATTCGACGTGGGGAGACAGCTTCATCGTGAACTTCGGTCTGGCGGAGCATGAGGGTGAGGACAAAGTCGTACACCCACACGATCTGGATAACTGGCACGTTGATGGGGACTTCTTTGTGCACTACCTCGATTCTCCTGAGCAGGCCCTCCTCGTCATACCGTTGTTCAGCGACATAAAGCCTCGTGGTGGGGGCACCTATATCTGCCCGGAAGGCATTGACTTAGTCGCGAAATATCTCGCGTCCCACCCTGAAGGGCTGCTGCCCTTCAAACAGTCGTTCATTCCCTCCACATCCACTCTCTCCAACCCGACCGACCATCCAGAGCGATTTTACCACCCTGATGCCGCTCGAAAATGTTCCAGATTCGTAGAGATGACAGGAGAGGTCGGGGATGTCATCCTTCTGCATCCCTTAATGCTTCATTCTGCCTCCAAGAACCATCTACGCCACAAGAGAATCATAATAAACCCACCAGTCGCCCTCAAGGGGCCGTTCAACTTCAACCGGGAAAATGCAGAGGAATTCAGCCTCGTTGAGCTGAAGACACTGAAGGCGCTGGGTGTCGACCGCTTTGATTTTCGACCGACTAAGGAAAGAAGGAGGATTGTGCCTGCTAGTACGGGTGCTAAAGGTGCTATGCTGGAAGAGGAAAAGAAGCGGATTGCGGAATGGGAGCAGACTCAGCGATCAGCACAACGGGCGGCCAGTGTGCCAGGTCTTGTTGCGGCCTGAAGGTTGAGCTCGTCCTTTGGAAGTCATATGTTCACATACGTAGTAGTAGTGATGGAAGTACAAAAGACTCAACTTCTTCGCAAAGATATTTTTGGAGGAACATGGGCATCTCGAGTACGTGGCAGGAGACGATGAACCCAACCATTTTTGGTATCTGGAGACTTTGTGGCGTGGGAATATTGCAGAACTACGTGTTCCCGCCCATTCTTGTTTTAGGCGCTGATGTGCTTCGAGATCTCTCGCTTCCCGCAGTCCTGAAAGGCGCGATGTCCTCAGCACCCGTCATCTCACTGAACCGATAGTTGTAGCTATCTGCATTAGTGTTACCTGAAGATTCTTCAGAGTTATTTGCTTGAATATGTCGGGGTTCTTTAGCTTGCTCATAATGGCAACGCTCCTCGGAGCGGGATCCTTCTTAGTGGGCATCCTTCCCTTGTCGTTCACCTTCTCGAGTAAGTTCGAATTGTGAGTCTGACAATCTGACATTGTGATTCTAACGTTACTCTCAGAACATACTGTAGCGCACTTATCGAGCTTAGGCTCAGGCTTGCTTCTCGGCACTGCGCTTGGTGTCATCATTCCTGAGTAAGTGTTTAAACACCTTGGTAGTAATAACTTGTCGTTAACTGCATTTATTCAAAGAGGAGTAGAAACAATTGCTGAGACAAACTCCACAAAAGCGTTTCCAACCACTTCAGTGGCACTATCCTTGATTGCAGGATTTTCGTTCATGCTCCTCGTAGAGCCTGTTATCCATCGTGTCTCAGCACGATTGCCTCACGTTGGCCACCACATGCCTATTCCTGCGTCAGTACCCACTACTGCCGATGGTACTTCTGCTTCAAGAAATGTCGTCTTTGACGTCGAATTGGGCGAACTCGAGCAAGCAGAAGGCATCGCTACAACACCAACAACGGCTCAGACAAGAATTAGAGATGCAACTGACGGATCTGCCTCTGATGCGGCCTACCCGCTTACTCTCGGTCTAATGGTGCATGCGCTCACAGACGGATTTGCATTGGGATCGTCTGGCTTCGCGCCCACAGACACTTCCCTTTCGCTTGTCGTATTTCTCGCTCTGATCGTTCACAAAGGTACATCCAATCTTGGCCTATATTGAAGTGTCATTCTGACCTTTACTCTCTCAGCGCCTGCTGTTCTTGCACTTTCCACATCTCTGCTCTCTACCTCTCTACCACGCGAAGATTGTCGAAAACATATTGCGGTGTTCAGTGCCTCCACACCACTAGGAGCACTGGGCTGCTATGTTCTACTCTCGTTCCTCAATATCGGTAGCGAAGGAGACTGGATAGGCATCCTGATATTAGTTTCGGTGTGTCTCGTTGATTTTCTTCTGTAGACTTGAAAAGGCTGACACTATCTTTAGGGTGGTACCTTTTTGTATGTAGCCACCGTGCTCCAGCCCGGCAAAGCCGCGTCCGAAGGAGTGGACGAGAGACTTAGGCTTGGGCTGGTAATGGCAGGCATGGTCATCCCTGTTCTCATCGGGATGGTGGTAGGACATGAGTAATCATTGAATCGACTGGAAGAAACGGATGTATTTGTGCATTGATCGTATACGAAACTATTTATTTGCCGCTACATCCTTAGCCCTCCTTGCAGCCTCGCGACCTGCCTTAATCCCAAACACTGCTCCAGCGGTCAGTCCGCTACCTCCGGGGTAATTCGAGTAAAACAAGCCCCCGACTATCTCGCCTGTGGCAAAGAGGCCTGGAATGCCTTCGCCGCTTGACTCAGAGAGAACAGCAGCAGTATGGGGGTCGATCGCCAAGCCACCAAAGGTGAACGTAATTCCGCAAGAGACCTTTACAGCGAGGAATGGTGGCAAATCGAGGGGTAGGGCCCAATTGGATTTAGGCACGGCCAAAGCTTTGCTAGAACTCTGCGTTGACAGTCCATCCTTGACTGCCGGGTCCCACTTCCGTGATGGGTCATGGGCAGAAAATGCGCCGACTGCCTCGTTATACTCTGCCATGGTACGTAAGAACTGCTCCTTGTCATGTAATCCTTCTTCCTCCAATTTGTCCGCTAGCTCCTCAGGTGTCTGTGCCCAAATCTTCCTTACGACATCGTCTCCATATTCCTCTTTTCTGAGCCATCCCGTGACACGCGAGTCCCACACCTGGAACACAAACCCTCCCGGCTGAAGGAGAATCTCCCTTCCGAACTTGGCGTAGGTATAGTTGCGGTAGTCTTCTCCCTCGTCGACGAAACGTTTGCCACTAGCGTTCACCATAATTCCGAGCGGATATCCAGATTTTGTGAATTGATTGCTGAGGACACGGTTGCCGTGGTCCGAAGGGGCATTTGCGTCCCAACATGTCGAATGGCAGCCTTCGAAGTCGCCTTTGAGCGCCGCCCCGATCGATGTGGCGAGGGAGATACCGTCACCCGTGTTGTACGGCGTACCTCTAACCTGGATACAGAGAGTAAGTACTCGTGCTTTACGCGTTTCAGCCATCAGGTCACTAATGAACTTACCTTAGCGCGTTTCCAGTGCTCTCCCAGATATTTTTCACGTAACTCTGGACTCGCTTCATATCCTCCGCAAGCTAAAACGACAGAAGACGCTGCTAAGCGGACGGTCTTTCCATCGTGTCGAACATGTACTCCTTGGACACTTCCATTTCCGTGTATCAGCTCAACGGCAGGTGTGTCAAACCACGTCTCGATCCCTGCCTCTTTCAATGCCTCCTGGTGTGCGCGTATGACGCCTTTACCACCATCTTCCACGCTAAGCACCAGCCCACCCCAGAATTTCTGCCGTCCGTCCACTAGATACGCCTGCCGGTTGAACGAAAGCACGAACGGCATCTTCACGCGCTTAGCAAGCCACTCTACAGCGTCCCTCGATCCCTCTACAACAGCCTTCACTAACCCCACATCCGACCGCCCATTCCCCAGACGCATAATATCGTCTGTGAATTCCGCGGCAGTGTATGGGTCCATATCGATCCTAGTTGCCGCTTCCTCATCGACATTATGCACGATCGGGAGGAGATCTGTCAAGCCGTCATGGACAGTTCGATGCGCGCCCGCTGTGAAGTACCCGTTACCGCCTGCCCATTCTGGAGGGCACTTATCGATGATAAGGATACGTGAGCCTGGGAGACCTGCTTCGAAGGCAGATAACGCTGCGCAGCTGCCTGCGTGTCCGGAACCTACGACGATGAGATCGTATGAGGGCGTTGAGGGTGCGGCCTGGTCGGTGGACATGGTGGGATGGCTGCAAACTCTGGGTGTCGTGTTTCAACTTGAGTTCGTTGTTGGAGCAATGATACCCCGAATGGTGTTAAGCTTACAAGAGGGATCTTGTGGATGGACCTGGTGACTTCAAAGTTGCCTCTCAGCTGTGTTTCAGAGTTGCCACACAAGGAGGGTCCTTACCCACGTCTGCTTGCCTCCTCTATGTCACGACTGCAACTTGCGACGATAGTTTCTCTGAGACTCCTAAGAGAAGATTATGCTACAACACAGCCGTGCTGGTTACTGATACTGTCGATTAGGCCCATCCGGCAGTACATGGGAGATGCCGAGACGGCATTCTCACCATGGCGGACCTTCGAATCTTCAATTATGTTACGAGCCCTTGCACATTTTGTCATAGGTACACCGCAATTAAAACATGCGTAATTGCTCCTCCGTGCCGCTGCGTGCTCGTGCTTCGCGAACGAGACAAAATGAAAACCACGTACCGCAATATGTCGTCGAACCGGGTGAAATTGAATTGATACTGTGGTAGGTTCCCAAACCCGCAAAGGAAGTACAATGTCGATTATTGCGGTGTGATGTACTGTAACAATGTCATCAGAGACTAGAACACCATTTCCCAGATAGGGACGCGTATCGAAACAGCTGCAGGCTGCCCGTGCAAGCTGCGTCGATAAGAGGACTTGGTCACAAGGGCTCTGCAACCAAGCACGAGTAAGCACGCAACGCATATCATTGCCATCCACCGTCGGCGTTCCGGACTAGTATTCGGGCGTTGTTCACGAAGGCGCGTATTAGTTCGTCGAAGGCCGAGCGGTCGGGTTCTGGTACGTTCGCGTCCCCTCGTTTGTTTGCTGCAGCGAGTAGATAGTCCGACCGCGCGAATTCAAGTTCCAGTTCGTGAAGAACTTCGGGCTTCGTGAACAGAGCAAAGGAAGAAGATACAAATTAGATAACCATAAATAAGAGAGTGCAGAACACTGACCTTTGCGTTGGGTGACATCTGAGACGTCACTTGAGTCAAGTCAATCGAGAACTCTTCATGTGAATAGCTCAGCCTGTCTTTTCGGCGTGTGAGGGTGGCGGTGCCTATTGGTGGCGGTACTGTTTAGAACGCATGAGTATGGTCCTCTGTCCGGAGGATATGCAGATGCAGGAGACTCACCAGGAACTTCCACGTTGACACTTATTCGCCAATCTGCTGCGCGTTTTGGGCTGTATATATCAATGCTTCCCAAACGGACTTTTCGCATACACGCCACGACTTCCCCTGTCTTCTCGTTTCGGGTGACACGTATCTTTTCACGTGAACCGTCTTGATTATAGAACGTGTCTATTAGGTGGAGGTGGGTGTATTGTAGCGGCGAAGAAGGGTGGTCTGGTTGTCGCGAGTTGGCCTCCAGTTTATTCAAGAGTTGATTGAAGTGTTTGTGTTGCATCTAATCGCAAGTGCTTGTGCAATTGGATATAGGGTCATGGGGGCATTGCGGGCGACTCACTGGCGACATATTGGACTCGAAACGTGTGTCAATTGCATCGGGGGTAAGGACTGCAGTATATGGTTGAACATATAGGAAACGAATGAAAGGAAAGAAATACGTACTAGTCTCAACAAGTACAGGAAACTGCAGTCTCTGGCCAGATGTCTTGTCCCGCAAGACACCAATCTTGGCCTCCACTTCTACACTCCCTACGCGTTCTGTTCGCGTCATAATCATATGGTGTACAAAATCCGCGACTTCGCGAATGAACTCGTCCAGTGGCTCGACTCCGAGGATTGAGAGGGAGAGTGGCGGCAGGGCATGGCCTTGTGT
>JAXQGX010000954.1:0-10738 GCA_037040455.1 Irpex sp. P115-07
GACATCGACGGATGCGTCACCACTACCCGTTAGTCGAAGGCATTTGGGAATTTCGGGTAAATTAGTTATGTCCTGTAAGTTCCACGAAGGGATGTGGGAATCGATCCGTAGTCTCGTAACGTTGGCCAGATTCACGCAGCCTGCAACACTTGAGAGTAATGTCGAAGCACTTCCCGACCGACATCGCAATAATTGGACGTGCGCCTTCCGGGAAATTTCAATGTGTGAAAGGATACGCGCAGCGCAAGGCACAGGAATGGCTTTGAACACCACTTTGCACAAGTGCGGGAACACCATGCGAGATTCTGGAATTCGTGAATCGAGAAGGCCATCATCATTAGGTCCGGCGGCATTAAGGATGAGCTCCTGAAGAAGAGAGCTCGAGGCCAAGAACTGTAGGAAGTCTGACGTTCTGCGTAGCGACGGGGGATGAGAGTTCTGGTGTTCCAAGCACAAGTGCGTCAAGTTGCTGAAGTTGTTACCAGGCCAGGAGGTGTACCACCGCAGCGTGAGGCGTCGTAAATGTGGAGTAATGCCGGCGAAAAGAGTCGGGAGCTGCGACGGGGAGGATGTGGCCGTCGGTAGGCTATCTTCCGGTTGCGGCCAAGTCTGAATGGTCAGGCTCTCCAGCTGCGGGGCAGGACATTCTGAGAATATATCCAGAAGCCTCGTGCCGTGAACGAGGTTGCACATGTGAAATCCCCTAAACCGAATGCTTTGTGACGCCAGCGTTTCACTGAACCACATCAAAGCAGAATCCGGGATTTGATCCCATATACGTATGTCTATTGTCGAAGCATAGGATCGGCGAAGGGAGAGCATAGCAAGCTCTATATTGGCATTCGGTGCGCGCGTCGTATCCCCAATGTCCACAGTGGTCCATATGGTCGGGAAAGACAACGTGACAGCTCTCCAATAGCGACAAACTTCAGCTAGAAGGGATGCATGCCAGGTATTCTGAGATGCTTGCGTAGCATCAAATCTCAGGCGAGGCGATATGGGCATGAACTGGATCGGTGGCTCATTGGTAAGAACGAAGATGTCGTTGAGAAGCTCCGCAGGGAGGGAGCACACCGGAGCGCGCGAATTCCGAATGGTGCGAACATACGAGCCTGCAAGTGCCAGCTTCTCATCAACCGTAGAGAGCTGTAAGGGTTTATACGATCAGACACTGCAATACTACGAAAGAAATGTGTTGGCACCATGTTGTCCGTCAAGTTGAGCGGGAAGCTGTACATTTTTTCAGTATCAGGCATACAATATGAGCGTTTTACTTACTCTCCATATTTAGTTCCGCCTCGTACGACATGCGAGAGCGAGGTGAGCAACGCGTCGACCGAGTGTAGAATGGCGTCGACCGGGGTTGCATTCTCTGTCCATGAGTATGTCGTCGAAGTTGGCCCAAGCATGGTGTCTGGAGGTCAAGAAACCCGTGTCGACGCTAACGTACTGGCTGTGCGAACGAGCAGATGGCCGTGGAAGGCGAGGCTTGGGCGAGGCTGAGAGGGTGCCGGCATGGTTCACCACAGAAACTGCCTTTCCTGTGTGGGAGCTGATTGCCACGTGGGCCTAGTAATTCCATTTATGGGCGTCTAAACACGTCTTGTGTATCATCGTTTGGTGTCGACGAACTCGGTTTAGACGATACCGCCATAAGCATAAGTAACAGGAGCATATGGAGAAGTTCTCTGCATTTCGGGTTTGTATTGAATATCTTCTCAGCATCGTAATCTGACAATAAAACTTCTTGACAGGACCCCGGCACTGGCATTCAAGTGAGTTTGTAGGTACACGTGGATGTACATGTGTGTGCAGCTCACGCAATATTTGCCAGCCATTCTTGACACCAGTGCCACCTGTAGGATCAGATGCCCTTGCAAGTGTTTTACTGCCTTTTGGGTACGCTGCAGCTGCAGCTAGAACAGCTGCTATCGCTATTCTGACGTTGCTCTATGTGCTACTCGTTCAAGGTATACTCGTCATTGCGGTGCGTCCCATGATAGTTCTGGTCACCCTTGAAATTGATGGGAACTAGACTCCAATACCACCACTACATCGGGCTGCCCGTCGTGTTCTGACTGCGATTATATGCCGTGTAATTCTCCTATTACTCGGACTATTGTGGATTCCAGTGGAGGTAGTCACTCGCAAGAAAGGGTACATGAACTCTGTACTACGCATTATCTGCAGCCACTCATATTGTATTTCCCATTTATTAGGCGAAACACGAAAGGTGGCGAATCATGGCGGCCCAAGGCAGGGGATATAATCGTCTCGAACTGGGCATCATGGGTTGAGTTGCTCTGGCTCGCCTTTAGGTAGCTCTGCTCTCCACTCTCACTCCGTGGGCTGTTATGCTGAACATGTATCAGGCTTGATCCTATTTTCGTCCTTCCAGTATGCGAACCACCTACTACAGAAAACGCAACGTTCAGCAATTCAAGCCCGATCACTGTGACGCCGGGCCGACGTACTGGAACAGGCTCTGCTGCTATTTCTTCTCCTTCAGCTCGCACCCCAACGCCACGTTCCAAGGTCCTGGGCTTCAAGGAAGTATCTCTGCTATCGATTATATCAGCCACAGGAGCGGTGCCATCAACTACGACAGAGCATACCACATACAGCTCCCTGGAAACGATTCGAAGTAAGGCGAACAGGCCGATTGTCGTCTTCCCTGAAAGCACGACAAGCAATGGCAGAGGTCTCCTCCGATTCTCTGATGTATTCCCTGATATTCAAGTACCAGTAGAGAAGTTCGAGATCTTCGTCATGTGTGTCAGGTTAGTCATCTCTTTCTCACTGTGACATCGTACATTCAGTGGCAATATCTAATGTTACCGGATCACAGATACGACCCTCCGACAAATCTCACNCACGTTTTCAAGCTCACGACCAGTCTGGTGCCGTTAACAATGTCCATCCGCTTGCTCGCTCCGTCAGATTCGCCCAGCTCTGCATCCTTCCTGGCCAGTGATTATGCTTCCGGTTTGAGGAGTAACGATATTCTCTCAGAATGTTGTGCGGCTCTCATTGCTCAGATCGGTAAGGTGAAGCGTGTAGGCTTGGGTTGGGAGGATAAAACTACGTTCCTGGAGTTTTACAGGGGAAAGAGAAAGTAGCGTGCTTTGCGCCAGATTGGAGGCTGGTGTTGAATAAGACGATAGGGCACTATGGACAAGGTACTTAGGGATAACTACAATAATGTTGCTTTTGAATGATGGTTGAATCGAAAGCCGAATCCATGGGTAACGATACATGTCACGAGCCAGGGCAGTGCGAAAAACTCCACGATAAACTGATACAGTGAGAATATTGAAAGTACAATGGGGGATTCCGGAATCGGTGAATCTGCATACTGTAGAATGTGTAGAGCGAGAGAAATGCGTGCGACGAAAGTGAATTCGGATGTGGTGTACAATGAACAATGGACAGGGCCAGGGGGCGGAAAATCTATGTGCATGAGTGAAGAGTCCGAGAAATGGTTGTTCTGTAATGATAGTGAGAATGGTGTTCTGTGTTTAGTAGTACGGGTCTCGAGAGTCCAAAGGATAATCGCTGTACTCCCTCCACTGAGTCTCCAATCTATCGTTATACGGAAGGCGTTCTCCGTAAGCGTCGAGGTAATCATCCGACACGGGGTACCCAGTGTTGATTCTCAGGGCGTGAACTGTAGTATCGTGTTCTCTGTATGGGTATTCATGCTCATTATGACGCTTATCGGTTCGCGTTTGTGAATCCAGAGCACGTTCATAAGCGTAGTGGTCACTACGGTCGCGCGGATGGCCACCGGGGTCACGGCGTCTGACGGAGGGAAGAAGCAGTGGTGAATGCCGCGGGCTGCGGGATGATCGACTGTGGTCAGTACGGCGTGACGATATAGGAGATCGGGATCGGGAGCGAGAGAGAGAAGGCCCTCGACGAGAAGGGTGTCTACGGCCTTGACTAGATGTAGGAGACCGCGAGGGAGGGCCATGCTCCGGTAAGAGTGTTCGGCGACCGAGGGCAGTGAGCTCGACTACATTGCCAAGAAGCTCCCTCCCGTTGCCCATGCGGACGAAGTCGTCAGCAGCCTCTTGGCTGTAGAACTCCAGGAATCTACTGTATTGTTGAGTAGGTGTGCGTGGATAGTGGAGACGGTCACTCACCCACGCGTCCTGTGAGTCTTATCGATGTCGCAATATATTGGATCCCCTCCAGCAATTCTCCCGAAATCTTTCAGCTCCTGATAGCCAGGTGAATTGAGAGTAAGAGATGACTTGAAGAATTGCACACACACCTGCCAGCATGTACGAGGGTTGAGATTTTGAACTACGACCGGGAATCTGACGTATGAACGATCGTTTGATGTAGACCTGCTCGCGGGAATATGAACTTAACGTGTATGTGTAGTATGCATGACTGTGATACTTACTCAGCGTCACAAGGGATTACAGGACTGAGTTTGGGGGTTGCAGTCGTTTGGCGTCGGGGTCTCTTGGCTAGCTCTACCTTTATATCTATGATGCAGGACATCAATGACCATCGGGGGTAAAGATCAGACATGGATCGCTCACCGTGTCCCATGAAGGGCTTATCGACGAAATTGTTCACGATATCCTACAAATGCAACGGTACGTGAGTTGTCGTTTTCGCCGGTTTATGCAGTTTTGGGAGTACCCTAGCGTCCTGGAAATCACACAGACGTCAGGAATAGCGCATATATGCAGGAAAAAGCCGCTCACAGCTTCGTGTTCATACTCGACGAAGGCAAAGCCTGTATGCGCAGCACATTGAGTGGATGGTGCATTTACACGAGTTGTTTCTTAGCACAGCACCTTTATCGGTAATGCTAATCGCATTGACTGGGCCATAGACTTCGAGATGCTGTATATATGCGCTTAGTAGTGATGCAAGACGTCGGAGAAGAATATTGCAGACTCACCAGGCGTAGTTGCCTTTCAGATACACTTCTCGGAATTCCTAGGACGCCTCAATATCTCAGCGTGCATGACCCGTTCAAGGGCACACTTACCACCCAAGTACACGCTCGTCATTTCCTGAGTCTCAGTACTGCGATGCCTACTGCGATGCCTACTGCGACGGATATGCGGTTAACAATTCGGGGGATGAGTGTTAGCAAGGGTGATGATCTAGAGGCACGAAAAAGAGTGGCGCGAGGAGGAAAAGTGAGTTTGTGTAAGTGGTAAGTGGCGAGGACACTGCAAGGTTTCGGCCATATAAGTGGGCGCTAAATCGTTCAGAGTCCGCATTAGGAAACGGATGTCGTGGGACAGATCGCCTTTTGGGTGATCAATGACTCGGTTAACCATGATATTCTAGGATTCGTGGGAGTTTCGATACGATCTACATGCAGCGTGTTTTCTGTGCAAGAACATGAGCCAAGAAATAGCAGTACACCGTCTCCACACACGGCACTCAGGGTTCTCTGTCCTCAATAAGTTGTCAACTTCTCGTCAATTTTAGCAACAGTACATTGGAAACTTACACTACGGATCTATTGTGGATGCAGGACCGGTGATCTATGCGGTTGCCTGTCCTACCTCTTTCACGATAGCCTGGAAAGCCTGCCTGAGATCATCCTTCAGATCCTCAACATCTTCCACCCCGATGCTGAGTCGAACGAGGCGTGGGTCGGACTTCGCGTCAGATGCAATGCGGTGCTCGATTAAAGACTCCACACCACCAAGTGAAGTCGCAGGCTGTCAGTACGTATGGACCATGTATTAGATTGATGTCACGGCTATCCATATTGACCACGCACGATGAGATAGTGGGTCTTGTGAGGTAGCAGCGTGGCCTGCTCCTGGCGCTTCAACTGAAAGCAACTGAGCAAGATGACCGGCCCAACGAGGGAGCACGCTTACCAGAATTGCGAACGTCGCGTTCCAGCCACCCTCAAGTTGTTCTGCGGGGTCCCATCCATTCGCATCTTTTCCTTGCAGACTCGAATGCCAGACCGTGTCAATAATATCCGCAGGGATCCCGTCATGCGCTTTGCCCTGGAGAATTGTCATGTCATGTCATCAATGAGTCGTTTCTAAGACACGTACTCCAGCTGCTTGAGCAAGCCAGGACACAAGAATCGTGGCATTCTCTGACTGCCGAGGCACACGCAAATGAAGCGTACGCAAGGAACGAAGCAGAAGCCAGGACTCCAAAGACCCGGCCATACTACCCAGGTACGTACGTTGGTTCCAGAGCTGTGAAGATGATTGAACCCAGTTGGTGATCCCTGTTCATTTGAGTGTACTTACAGCCTTCCAAACATCCTCGCCTTCTACGATGAGAACTCCGGCAAGTAGGTCAGAGTGGCCTCCAAAGTATTTCGTGGCTATGTGCTATCAGCAATGGTACATGATCTGATGCAATTGAACTCGTACCGCTATGCAAGATAATATCTGTACCCCACTTGAACGGATATTGCAGAGGAGGAGGACCGAAAGTCGAATCGACTATAAGTTTTCCCCCAACAGCATGGATCTAGTCAAATGGGTTATGGAGGTGGCATCGCAATAGTATTAAAGTACCCAATTACCTTGTCAGCATAGTACTTTATATTGCTACACTACTCATCAGTACTAATTTCCATAGGAAACGCTGTCATCACGTACCGTGATTCGCCAGTAGGGTTCAGAGGAGTTTCCAACCAAACCACATCACCCTCCTTGTATTCATCGTCAATGTCAATGACCTCAATGCCATTATCTTTGCTCAGTTTGTAGATGTTCAAGCTCATATGAACACCATGGTATCCGCCTGTGATGGCGATTCGCTTCGGCTTTGTATAGACCATGGCCTGTGCTAACGTTCAATATCTAGCCTATCACCAGTTACCGTGAGATGGCACGCACCGCGTATGATGCTGCAAGCCCTGAGGCGTATGTTAACGCATATCCTTTCTGTAATTCGTCCCATAAGTGATACGAAGGGTTGTATGAAGTGAATACTGACGTTGATCTTACTAAGAACATGTTCCGCCCTGGTCGACGTAGGCTGAGAGTAACGGGAATAGACATGTTTGGCGGGGTTTCTAGGGTCCAATTCGTCATCTAACCCGAGACCTGGCTGCCACGGAGCAGGGTTCCTGAAGGCTAGATGGGTTCATATCATCAGTGCCGTTGAATATAAGGGTGTAGATCAAACATACTGGTAGTCACGGAGATAGACGGTGCGACCTCGAGCCCGTGGGGGATATGATCATCAGCGTGAATCAGGTCCGTTCCGCTCAATGTTGGTTTGTTGGATGCCATGTTTAGGTTCAAGAGAGGAGCTTAAGTGAAGAGCGATCTGCCTGATCCTGTTTATATGAAGGCGCAGGACGTCCACGCGAGATTTGTAAAGTATGTCGTGACTCATATTCTTATCGACTTGGAAGTTCCTCTGCAATCATCATCGCGCCGGTTTTGCGGTCACTGGTCGACTTTGGCGCCTATCAATTGATTTCTGGGTGCACTTGCCGTTTTGGGCCTGTGTTGAACTTGAACCACCACCTCTTCGTCCCGCTACCAACGCGCCTTCCAGGCAGGCCTGTCTTTACTCTCCATATCTACTATAAACTCACATAGTCTATCAACATGCCTTCTCGCAAGATCATCTCGGCAACTTTCTTGGTTCTGGCTTCTGTTCTGGCACTGGTTCCTTCTCTGGCGACAGCTGCGGACTTGCGCTCCTACCACAACTCGCTCGAAGCGCGGTATGCCCACGCGCACTCTCTCGGCGACAGCTATCAGTTCGATCCTAGAGACGGCTGGGAAACAGTCAACATCACTGATCTCGCGTACAAGTACCGTCGCGACGATGCGTTCGAGTTGAACGACGACGCGGACGAGCATGAAGACTCGGAGACTCTAGCCAAGCGATCTTCCAAGAAATCGAAGTCCAAAGCACATACTAAATCAAAAGGTCATTCTAACACAAAGTCGAAGTCAAAGGCGAAGGCGAAGCCAAAATCCAACGCCAAGGCGAAACCAAAGACCAAGTCGACAAACCATATCAAGGCTTCCTCTGACGACGACTCTGGCTCGACCACAAAGAGTGTCACTAAAAGCGTCTCGGGTCTTGGCAAGATCGTGGAAAGTATCAAGGGAATTGGGAATCCGGAACCGGTCACAATCACTTGGTAAGTCTATCTCGCTGCGGTGTGGATCTCCGTCTTCAACGAACTGCGTCTAGGTACACCGGCCATGATCTACTTAACCCCAGCTGCTGGTCGCAACCGGTATGGGCTCCGACGGTGAGTATATTGGACTGTTTACCTTGTCCTGTTTTCTGATTTGGTCGTGGTTCTCTTGTGCAGGACAACTCTTTCGCTGCGGCCTTGACTCTCGAAGGGTGGACCACGAAACCTAAATGTTTCAAGTTCCTCGAACGTACGCACCTATCCTCATACATCCAGCGGGAAAATCTCTAATATCTATGACATTAGTCTGCAACTCGCCCAAGAAATGTGTCTTCGTGCGCGTCGTGGACTCGTGTGCCGGCTGCGCCAAGGCGTCGAAGCACGTTGATCTCACCCAAGCCGCCTTTAAGGAACTTGCAGATTTGGACACTGGTTTATTGACCGTTCAAATGCGCCAGGCTACTGACCCAGCAGATGGATGGTTCGTACAACGCGTATATACCGCTTGCTTATGTTTACTGATTGGTATTGCAACAGGTTGGAAAATCTTTGGGGACCGAAAGCGTGAACACATAGTACACAATACGAGACTCCCCTACAGTTGGACATCGTGATAGCGGGAAATACCTCGCCTACCTGCTCAGGAAGCAGGTCGCGTCCTCTACTTGTACATCAGTCTAGCCTTCAAGATTCAGGACTTGGGTCTCATATGGACGACGGCGGACATTCGCCATGTAGATTATACGTCTGCGAATTGTACACTCTCATAGTATTACCATCATAAATGTAGCAACATTACCAACCAAACCACATCAAGCCCTGATATTAACCCTCTTCCTCTTCTTACCCTCCGCAATCCGCTCTCTTACCTTCTCCTCGTCCAACTCCTGCTCATAAAACTCCGCCGTGAGCTGTGCATCGCTCTGCCGCTTGATAAACTTCAGCGCAGCCAGGTTATAGCTGAGCGTGTCTTTTTGCTTGCGCAGGGCCTCGCGCAGGTGTTTCCGGAGGGGGATGAGTGCTGTGCGCATCACGCGGTTCGCGACGATTTGGTGGTGGTGCGTCTTCAGCAGGAAGAAAATAATCCGGGACGTGAGGATCAGGTTCCACTCCTACACTAAAATCAGCCTCAAAATGACTATAACAGCCAAAGCGAAAACTCACCCGCTGAGCCCAATAGTTTAAATACCCCATCAAACTCACAACCTTCCCAAACGGCAACACAAGCAACGCATCCCACAACGCCGTCCCCTGAATCCTCTGCACCACATGCAACACATACTCCTCGGGTCCCATATCATACGCCGCCAACACCTGGTTCCTTGGCGGCGGCGCGATCTGCTCCGACAGCCCGCCCTTCGCCTTCGCCTCCTCGTACTCCCGGAACGTCTCGATCTCCCCGTCGGCGAGCTCTAACGCCTCTATGATCTTCTCGCCTGCCATGAGTGTCTCGGTGGTTTGCTTGTGAACTGAGGTGGCTTCTGCTCCGGCAGTGGTGGTGCTGGAGGGGTCGGCGTCGGGCGCGCCGCTGCCGATGGGGGCGTCTTCGCGGTTGAGGGTGTCGGCGATGCCACCCTCGTAGAGCCGTTCCATCTCGCGTTCGCGTTCTTCTTCCAGGAAGAGCTAATACACGGGTTTCCATGAGTGCTTGTTTTGGAAGACACTGACACCGACGCATGGATAAGAAAACGTACCGGCTCATCAAGCTTCTCCCACACCCTTATGGACTTATCATGACTCCCCGTAACCACAAACTTCCCAGCATGGCTCACAGCAAGGGCCCACACCTCCCCATGGTGCCCCTCCAACTTCTGAATAAGCTCAAACTTATCTCCATCCCAATACTTCAACATCTTGTCCTTGCCGACCGTCCAGAAGTAGTGCGTCTGCTTGTTGGAGGGGTCGTGCTGCATGTCGCGGGTGTCGTGTTGCTCGAAGGCGACCTGCATGACGGAGTCGTCGTGTGCGAAGAGAGACTTGTGGCAGTCGCCGAAGTCGAGGCCCCAGATTTTGACGTTTTTGTCCGAGGAGCAGGTTACGATTAGTTTTGAGTCGGGGGAGATGTCCATGGAGAGTACTGGGAGCTACCGAAGGAATAGGGAGGTTAGAATGAGGTTTCGTGTTGTATTAGATATAGTGTTTGCCGAAATGCAGGGCTTACCTTGTGTCCGTAGAGTGACAAGAAGAACTTGAGCGAGTCTTGGTAGAACACTTTGACGGTTGAGTCGAGGAGAGCCACCGCCAGCAGCTTGCCGTTCGGGCTATACCGCACCGACAACACGTCCTCCGTCATCTTCAACGTGCGCACATGTACCAACGACAGCAACCTTGCGCTATGAGGCTAACCAACAGTCAATTCGCACATGAGTATCCCCTCTCAAAGACACAGGCACAAAAAAACACGCACATTATCCCCATCCCCCCTCCCCTCAAACTCCCAAAACTTCACATCCTTATCCGCACTCCCACTAACAAGCGCACCTCCATCCCCCCTCACATGCATCGACCACACCGTCGCCCCATGCGCCTTCACACTCTCCACCAACGCCGCCGACGCGATATCGTACACGAGTATCTCGCCCGTCTTCGTGCCAATGGCGACTTGGCGGTCGCCCGGGA
>JAXQGX010000955.1:0-10626 GCA_037040455.1 Irpex sp. P115-07
GAGCGATACTTCCAAGACGTCGTTCAACCTCCAACAGGGAGAATATGTGCGACGTATCGTCCTCGGTGACCGTCGTGTTTCCGCTCCCTCAATCTTTCTCTTCAGTTCACCTCAGCTCTTCCACGTGTCAAACGTGTGCATCACAGAAGAAATTCACATTATGGAATTCCACAAGAACAAGTCGAGAACTTGCGGTGAGATACAGACTCGTGGCGCACCTGTAACCTCTTGCGTGAGTGTTTCCGCAAGCATCTGTCAATGCAAAACGGCGAGAACAGCTACATTCGCAGCGCTTCCTTGACCCTCGTGAGTTCGCCTAAATTCCCACAGATTAAGCAGCCACGTCTCACCTCTTGTTATTTGCTGAGTACTTCGACACTGAGCTTCATAATACGCCACTTGAAACCGAACGGTACGACAGCTCGGTGCCGAGTAAGAAACGGACCCTGCATCGGCCCTTCTCCTCGAAGAATATGTTCATTCGTTGGCATTGGCTGAAAGGTTGAAGTTTGAGAGCCCTAGCAGTGTCGATCAGTGTCACGTTTTCAAGAATCGCAAACAACAATCAGCGACAGCCCGGTACCGAGAGCAGTACAGCACCCGCACCTTGTACGCCTCGACAACATCTTTCTGTGTGAGCCCTAAGAGTGGCTTTATCATCTAGATCCGTACATAAACACAACATATCTGCTTGAACGCCGCTTGGCCGTATCTGCGGATGCATCTGAAGATGATGGTAAGGGCGAGACAAGGGACCGGGTGCCGAATGTAGAGGACTTACCGTTATAGGGAACTTGCGCTCCGAAGCTTCAGCTGGAGCACTGAAGACGTCCAGCTGTGCTGGTCGGTGGTCACAAGCAGATACGCCAAGGAAACATGCCTACGCAAAATCAAGGACTTTCGCTTGTACCTGTTCGGTAGAAGGTGGTGCTGTTGCGAGGGGCAGCTTGTGAATTGATTCATGAAGCACGGGAACATAGACATCTGGCATGCTTGGGGCTGTATCAGATTGGGTTTTGCTTTGAAGTCGACTCGCCAGCCAGTCTGGTCAGAGGCGCCAGCAAAGGAGGCGGGTCTGAAGAGCGCAACGATAAACCGTTTGGTTATGGGCCTAGCGTTGAAGAATATTTTTCGCTTCTACTCAACCTTTGTAACGAGATCTCAACGCGTGAACCAAGTCCCACTGTACTCTGTATCCAAGCCGAAGCGCGAAACAACACGCATATATCCAGCCGTCCGAATTGGAACAGAACAGAACGTCGGGATCCGGTAGTGCGCGACAACAACTCCCTGCTGCGGGTTCAGTTCTATAATTATAACACAAAGGGAGATAGCATATGTTTAATCTCACCTTACACGACCATTCCCCTTCCCCAGTCACTCAGTATCTTGCCCAAGGGCCATTCGTGCGATATACCACCCAAACACGTACTAGCACGTTTTCTTGTTTTCTCTTCGGCCAGTTGCGTTTGACAGGGCTACTGTGGACAGAAGGAACGCGAATCTCTCAAAAGCCTCAGCCTAAACGCAAAGGTTATCGGCCAACTCCGCTGCTAGACATATGAAGAGAGTTCAAGAGATACTCACTTACAGGACAAGGGATTGTGGCCTGATACTTGATTGGGAGGAATGGAGAGCCTGAGATAAGTGTCGATGTCGTAAATTTTGTTCCGTTTCGATAGCTACGTACAGTCGTCCAAGGTATCAGCAAACGAACTACAGAGAAAGTGGGACTCACGACCGCCCTCGGATGTGGCCCCAGCGATCCTATTGGTCCAGGAGACTTGCAGTCAGTGCGACAGCTTACAAGGCACCACCAAACCAAAACCACTGCAAACCGCCAGATGATATCAGTAAGTACGAACGGGAAGCCGAACACGAGTACATGAGCCGCCAACCTGAGCCTTCCACCTATTTTTGCAAGTCCTCGAATGCGCTGCGCCATATTGATTTCGGGGACGGGCACCTCGGTCCCCTGTAGCCCGAAGTAGCCTTGCAACCCACAGAAGACCGTAAACGAGTTGACCTCAATGGGACGAGCATACTTGCATAGTGATTCTCGGCGCGGTATGTTCAGCCTGAACCAGCGCCATTAGGTTTCGTAGACGCGAAAGCGCATCGAGGCATCCATCGACCGGGACTCTATGATCAGGCGCCGAGCTCGAGGGATCGATGGCCGCGCTCATATGTGCATGTGAGCCTCGAGGCTTGGTATACGTATACGGTGCTGAGGCATGGAACGGTCCAGCACACCTTGACCACGAGCTGGATGTTAGGAAAGTGCGAGTGACGGAAGATCCGTACGTTAGAACGCACCTGGAGCTCTGGTCCTAGAGCGCACATAACATGAAGTAACATGCTACGGTGGCAGAACTCTGAAGTGCGAACCGCCAGGTTGTAGCACACCAAGCCGCCGTCTACTGTATGCTTTCGTCAGTCCCTACATATTCTCTCTCGCGCCGTTTGTCTAGTATTCACTTACGGAGTACAGTACGGAGTGCTCGAGAGTCAATACAGTACATATGTACGGCATCTCGGAGTCTGAGCCTAACTAAATGAACTGAGCGGATGCACATTGTGCAGTGAACGCTCCGCGAGCCAAGATGTAGAATCTAGAACGCACGGCAGAAGATAGAGATAGCGATGGTGAGTTGTTATGTTCCGTAGCCTTATATGCGTATGCGCACGTACAGCACAAAACGTCCCACCAGAAAGGAGACTCTCGGCTGCGTCTTCGTGAACTGCAGGGCTGAAGATAAGTTTGACAGGTTTCCAGAGCGAGAAAGAACCTCATATCTTGGGGGTTGTGGCTTGACTGGATGTCATAAGGAGGGTGTGTGTGATCGAGGAGCAGGTACGTGTGTTACACGCTCAGCTCGGGATATCAGTTGACTGCTTGCTGGGGAGTTGACGCTTCCGATCGGAGTGGATAAGTGGGCAGTTGCAGTGCTGGGTGCTGCACTGACGTTATGATATTTTATTGTTGGATGGGATGGATGATGGGGTTTGCAGACCATGAGTATGTGCATGCCTTCTTGGCTGGAAGGACGTAAGGATGTCCTCTGCTGCTGGAAGGGTCGACATGCGCTTCTTTTCGTCTAACTGCAATGAATCGCATCGGTTACGGCGGGGGAAGTTGTGTCTCGATAATGGCGCACATAGTGCGTACTGTGCGGTTAATGTAAACGAGAAGTCGAAAAGATCTGGATCGTTTCGTGAATAAAAGCGGTTTGGCTTACGGTACCTCAATATGTTGTGTGGAGCTCGTGATGCCAGGATATTCCCGACGTAGATAACGGACTGTTTATGATCACGTTAATATAAGTCAATAGTGTTCACGTACCCCAAACCTTTCCAGGGCAAGAGGTAAGGTTGTGTTTGGGCGTAAGTTCAAGTCGACGGTTGTGCCGTAACGAACTGAACGAAACGCGTGAACAGAAACATACATGGTAGACGTCTGCAACTGACCAATGAAGGATTCCCTATGGCCATCTCGTCCGGCTCGAGCTATTGCCAAAAAACCCGCAGTGTCGACCAAGCTAATGAACACTTTGGTCCCCCACAAATCATGGGCCCCTGGATTACCGTGACGCGGCGATAAATCTGCAAGCTACGTTATGAGTTTATAGTTAGTCGACGGCATCCCAAAGCAAAGGAGAGCACACTTACGTTGAAAGTTGATATCACACTCGGCAAACTTTGACGTGCCTATCGAAGGCCTTGCTTCGTGATTGGTTTCGAGACAAGAGTGACCTGTCATACAAGCGCAAGCCCGTTTGTCAGATACAGATATTCTATAATAGTGGTATATACTCACCAAAAGTTCGTACTGGACAGTACGTTACAATTAACGTTTGATGCGCTGTACCGACTAAGAGCACCAGTACTCCTTCGATGGATGCCTATTCGCAGAAAAGCAACAATCAGCCATCACACATTTGGGGGGCGACGTCTCCGCATTTTCGTAGTCAGTCGGCACGCAGCCCAGCTTTTCTTTCTCGTTTGACGTGATGTTTCTGCGAGCTTCAAGTTGACGCCCTTCGCCTCACAGCCAGCCCGTACGTACGCCGTCACATGGGGCCTCCATATACGTGCCTTTGGGACCAGAGGAGTGAACCGACGTACATACGACGCTGGGACTGTCAAAAGTCAGAATGCGCCGCTATCATCCAACTTTTTGCACCGGTACCGCAATTTTCAAGGTAAGCAGCGCTGGTGGTAAGTATTCAATACGGTACTGTGTTGTATGAACGTCAAAAGCGGCGTGTTAGAATTGAATTCGAAGGCGATTGGGGTTGAATCGACTCACGCACCGACTCTGTTCGCCGAACAGCCTGAAGTTTAGCTGGTCGTACTGATTTCGTTCGTTTGTTTTGTCTCAATAGAATCGATACTAATCGCGGAAGATGCACTTCTTCCGAGTCGTTAACGTTGTGGTGGAAGTTCAAAAGAGCGCTAGCGTCACAATCAGCCAACCCCACGCGTGACGTCACGAGAGAAACGCGACTTGTCACGCGTGGGATTGAGCTCCCAGGGCTGTCTCTGACGGCCATACGCGCTTGATGCGTACTGTGCTTCGACCTTCGCAGCTTCTTTTTCTTCTGTCTTCGTCGCACGCTGTCATGGGGGTCCCATCGTTTCCGCTGCCAATACATCCTTCGCCGGTGGCCACGAGGATCTCATGATCACAGACTGGCTGTTTTTGTCATTTCTACCGTTGATGGCGGTCCATGGAAGACGCAGCGGTGATTTTTAACGGAGTACGTGCTGCACGTCTGCCACGAATAAGCTTACTGTACATGCTACTTGGGCTATAGGGATAATAAACCTCCGCATTGCTGGCCATCTATCTCCGTACACGTGCAAATTACAGTGTCAACGTCTTGCCCTTTGGCCCGGACAGCCAGCTGGGAATCGGTGAATGTGAGTTCGAAGCAGCCCCAGCTCAACGGATCGGACATAAATGTGCAAATACTCCACTCCTTCTTTGACGGTAATTGGACAACAGTGCATGATCCACGATGACAGAATTCTTACCCCGGCGAAGAACCACGAAGGCGAACAAGCAAGTCAGACGTGGATTGGACGAGCAAAGCCAGCTTACACGCTCCTGGATCCTCTGCGGTGAGTGATTGACCGCTGCGCACAAGAAGCAGATTCCTGTTGAAGTGTCCGATGAGTAAACGGAGAGTCAATCATGACGAATGCTCACGTTTTACTGAGGTTCCCACCGTCTTTCTATCTTATCCCCCCTTCTCACAGGTAAACTTCGATGTGATACAGTGCAATGTCAATCCGGAGTTGTATACCAAACAGAAGGTGAAGCTATGTGCACAGTGTACAGTGGAAAGAAGACTCGCGACGAACAATTGCTGATCATAGTGACCCCGCCGCAGTGAGAGCGGGGCAAACGAATTCGAAGCACGCACCACCAACGTGGAACGTGGAACAGCGATCGCGCGTTCTTTGTTCTCGTTCTTCGCTCGCACGACGACATGCAGCACGTTTCGCGTCTCCCCCTCCTCTTCTCCCGCCCTGCTCTGCTCTCCCCCGACATCGCGCCATTCAGTCGACTCCACCCATGGCATGGCTCGCTGGATCGCGAACACGCCCAACGATCGCGAGCTGTCCTCGTCAATGTTCATCCGACGTCGCCGTCATCCAGTGCTGCAGCTGTGCTTCTCTCACCTCGCCCCCCATCCTCAGCTGACGTCCTTCGATTCGAACCTTCGACCGTCGTTGACACGACACGATCCGACCTCTCCAACGAACCATCCCGTCATCTCTCCATCCGCGCACACAGGTGAGATGACATAGGGCCTGGGATCACAACTCTCCCTATTCGGGACGCCTCCTTGTTTGCAGGTGCTCTCTTCCTTCCCGACCGACCGGGCGTTCGGAACGAAGGTCAAAACCTCGTGGAAATTCGAAGAACTGTCCAATCCATGTCGACCGTCTGCAGTCTTCCTCCCTTCGAATTCGCTCGAGAATCTTCCCACACATCCTGTGTCATGATCAACCTTATAACTCGCCCAGTCTTCCGTGATTATGATCGTGATTTCCAGTGTAATATCGATCCCCCGTTCTCCCGCGTTCTCGTGTTGACGCAATACGATCCAATTGGCACGTCGGTACTCGGCGCCAAACAGAGTCAGGACTTGGTGAGCTTGGCCATGGTGGCCAGTCTGGAGTTTCGAGAGGTCGAGTGACACCATCACGGACGGTCACTTGGCACACTGACCGTGACGGACACACATTACTATCATAGCAAGAATACGCTGAGTACTGTAATTTAATATGAGCCACGGGTCTCTGGGCAACCGGAGCTTCTCCCGAAATGTGTTGCTCATGTTTTAGAGTTTTATCAGATAAGCTGCCATTGGCTCCGAGTCGTCAGTGCTGTACCCCTCGTGGCCTGTCCATCTATATTGGTGTGTACTGTTATGAATTCTTTGTCCACGGATGTTTTAGGTTCTCTCGGAGAATGGTTTTGATGCATTGATGTATTGACTGTCCTGCCGAGAGGAGACATAAGCTTGGAGATCGTGGCGATCTGCTGTATTTTACTTGTATCATACGGCGAGGGTGCGGTATTGGTACTGATATTGATATCTTTGCTTTTCAGATTCACGGATGTCGATGTGGTGATGTGGTCAGCTGCGAGTCGAGTCTATTCGCGTGAGTAAGTCCATGCCAGTGCACTTTCAATTGACTCGAACCCATGACAGCTCACGCGCTCTCCCGCACCAGGTTCTTCCTCTGGACCCACACTGATAGGATAGTGCACTCTCATCTTATCGTGATACGAGATATTGTAAGCTTTCCATCTCATCTGTGATAATACTGATACTGTATGTAAGTATCTATGCCGATACGTATACCACCATTGCAATCTAACGAACTGTCGAACATACTCAGACTGCTGCTTACATCTCGCTCGAGATCATGGTGGTTGCTATGCGCCTACATAGACTCCAGAGTCACATATTGGCCATGTGATAGTACTCATCCTTCACCTCACCAAGAAGCCCCAACCTGAACGTGATTGATATATGCTGTATGTACGTTATACAGTGCTGACTGCCTGTGGCCACAACACAGCATCGATCACGACATCTACCTTCAAAGTCTCCGCATCCTCGTCCCTCGATCCGTATCTATATTTGCATAAGGAAGCTACAGTACGTTACGGTCCTGATCACGGGTACGCTCGAAGCCGCCACTTTCATAACTTCATATCTAACTGTGATTCATTAAATGACTTACAGCATCTTCTGTACTGCATGTCGATTGTGCTCCTCTTTTGACTGACAAGGCCGCGGAGTTGGAAGGAATGTTGGCGATGAGATCCTATGTGAGTAGAGTTTACTTGCAATCGTGAGCTTGTTATCTCCATGGCCAGGCTTGGTGTATGTATACTGCGCTGATTGATCGTGAGCTGTGAGATATGCGTGGATGTACATGGAATACCAGATTCTACATCCAGCAGTGCAGCAGTTGAATATCCAATGCTCCTAGCGCCGCAAGTCTCTATACATTCGTGAGTTCTTCGCTCATAGCACATATGCATATCGTCCTTGCAGCTGACAAATAAGCAAATAAGCACAGCAGATATGCTGCGCAAACTCCCCGAGTGAACATGCAAAGCAGACTTACGTGGTCAACACCGGTCTACGTAGAGCGTGTATATTGAGAGCACTACCGCCATGCATACGTACGTTACACCCTCCAAAACGTGTTCGCCTTCCTCGACGGCCCGTCGCAAATACGAATCACCTCCGAGTCGCGTAAGTACTCCACCTCCACCTCCAGACAAATCGCAAATCTCAACTCTGAAGTTTGAAAATCCATCTCGAGCTTCTCAACCCTCCGCCTCGCAGGTGTACTCACGTTCATTAACTAATGAAAGAACCTCAGGCGGAGTGGGTCGAAGTTCCCACTTCTACATCTCCATTTCTCCATTTCTTCAGTTCTACACGTTCGGATTCTTCTCTTCGTTCGGCAATTGTGCGTGGCTCAGGCTCGAGGCTGTGTTATGTGGGGGTTCGACGTCTCCCGACGCCTCATGTCAAGGCGCATCTCAGTATCTCAAATGTGAAGACGACGGAGACGTCATACATTGTACATGGAGATCTGTTACCCGTGAAAGGTAGATATGGATGTGAGATACTGTATGACGGAATAGCGAATACCGACGTGCGGCCGGACTCATAGTATGATTACGACATGCCTTTCTTCATTTATTCCTCTCACTGCGCATCGTCTACTGTACAGTACGCAGCTTCGCTCTCAACTTATCTATCATCACACTCAACTAAAATAGCAGCAACTTATGTTCGGTATTCGTACGGGTGTGCGATAGCACGCAGACATATGCATTTGCTTGAAGCGCGCTGGAAGACGGTGACGGTGACGACATACGTCAGAGTTTGCAAAATGAACTCGGGAGAAGCTGGTGTTTTGGATGTACCGGATTTGGAAGGGGTAGTCTTCTTGGACTTGAAGTTGCACAGTGGAGGTGTACAAAGGTATTCAGAGTGAGATGCAAGTGCATTTGTTGCTGAACTCGGAGATGCGGCTCTGTATGGCTTACTATACTGTGCTACCGTGCTGAAAACGGTGCCACACTCGGGCTGCCAGTGCAATTAATGGAATTCTCAGAATCCTCAGAATTCGTGTCTGATGTACAATCCTCGAGATATAGACATTCTATTGGTGACAAACACCTAAAAACCCAACAATTCGAGAACTACACTGTTGCTACATCAGAGTGTCTTCCAGAGACTCGTCGCTCTCACCATCGGTGATCTACCGTGTTGAATGACGGTGTCCGGTCATTGTCCGGTCATCCACAAAACCCAGCTTCGAGGTCACCAAGCTCGGCGAGAGCCCAGATATTTCTATTTCGCAACCATTTGCCAGCAGCGAGTACTTATTCAGTATTCAGTCCACAGAAGGATGCACATGGCTTCTAGCGTGCGCACTCGCGTCGCGATCTCAGATAGATAGATCGACCCCCGAGTCTCGCTTAGCTAGACTCGTACCCCGACCGGGGTAAGCACTTAAGAATACTGTACTACTACGATCATCTCGAGGATCGAGAGAACACCGAGGATCGAGGACGACTCGCGGGAAGCTTACTCACGGAAAAGATGGCAGGGTATGGATGGAAGCCCGTGTTGAACGGAGAAGTTGAAGGAGCGGTAGTTCGCTGCAAGGAAGATGGAGGGCGGATGGGTCGTCGACGTCCGTATTTGTGAACAGGGCTGGTTCAAGTTCGAGTCGGTAAATGTTCCAGGGTCCTCAATTAAACGTTGAACATTGAACATTGAAATACTGAATGTTTACTACAACGTGACACCGTCGATGACTTCCTGTGCGAGGGCATCGATTCAACCAAGCCTCTTGTCCTCCATCTCCTTTATCTACCAGTGCGTGGCGAAAGGCGACCGTTTCGAATATTCGTGTCGACCCTGCACAATCATCGCAGTCGCCCAACCATCGCTCAACCTATAAAAATCACAGCCACCAAATGAAATGAAAACTGTGCCTTGTAACGTGGTGGAGTTCAAGTTGTCGCTGGCCACAACAAAAGCTCGATCATCGACGTAGTTGGATCGTGGATCCTGAGCTCTGGGCCCTACGTAGCCATAGATCTAATCCGCGATGGTGAGGCAGACAGACCTAGGAATTGCGATGTGTACGGAGTACTTACCTGCTACTTACGGTCGTTTGCTTCTTCTCATACAAGGCTCAAGCGCTAAGTCGCATAACCTTCACTCCATGGGTCTCTAATCACTTGCTAACTTGAAGAAAGAGATATGGAGCTCGGACAGCCGGTGCGCACTGCGCCGGGACGATATACAGCAAACACTGCCACCGCACGTCGAGGGCCGTTGAGTCAACGCCACAAAGCCCTCGGGAGCAATTTCACCTCCCGACCCTGCGAGGCCGCGAGATCGGTAGATCAGAGCGCAGGCGCATTATCCGACAGAGGTCGGAGGGAGGGGTGCCAAGATGTGTGTGAAGTGCGTGAAGGAGAGGAAAAGGTTTGCGGTCGGTGCGAGATGCAATTACAGTACTGGTGAAGGAGAGTTGGCATGACGCTGGTGGAATCAACAAGGCGCGGTCTCACCGATGCAGAAAAGAGCACTTGTTTTTGATGCCAGTGTTGTTTTGAGAGGTGAAACATATACTTTGAATTTTCAGAGGCGTGGCCTGCTCAGCCTTCTTGCAGGTCGAGTATTGTGGCCAGATGCGGTGTGCCCCTTGAAAAGTCTTGGACGCTCGTCACCAGCCCAGCCCGTTCTGCGAAAGAAAAGAAAGAAAATAAGAGTGGGATTGTCGGCGATCGACGTCCGTCACGACTGGTCAGATGGGCAGGCTGCGACATCACAAGGCGCGCCGTCGGGAGGCTCGTTGATGATGGTGGAATAGGCTGTTGAGCACGCAACGCAGCGGAGGCAAAACGTGGATGTGCACATAGGAATTTGCGAATTTGTGTGACACATGGATTCTTGGAAGGTGCGCTCGCTGTCGGTGTCAGCTTCACCTGTCGTACCCGCACCAGCCCTCTCATCAGAGGGCATCAAAGCGTCCTGCGCGCGCCCTGATCGGAGTTAGATC
>JAXQGX010000956.1:0-10621 GCA_037040455.1 Irpex sp. P115-07
AGTACCAAATAAGGGAATTCGAAAAATATACTTGTGGCGAGAAACTAACGTTAAGCAGACGCTCTTCAGCCGTCACAGAGCCCCCCAGGTTCGAGCAGCAAGTTACCCGACGATCTAATCCTCGTCCAGGTTGATAGCGTTGCTGATCTCACCAAGCGTCGCGCCTTTCCAGCTGCCCCCCAATTCAGTCCGGACATCCCTCAACAGGACTCCCAGCTCGAACGAAGTGGCAGAGACATAGGAGTCTCGCAAGAGCCGACCGGTACGATATTCGCGAAGCTCCTCGTCCCACTCATCGTCGGTGAGAGGTCGATAGACGGTTTTGCCCCTCTGCAAGCTTTCGTAGCGTTCGAGAACGAGTTGTTCCTCCAGACGCGTCCACTCGCCGTCATCATACCCGTAACGATCGAGGATAGCCTGCCGAGGGAACCAGGTGCGAACGGTGTTGGTGTACCGCGTGCGGGTGAGGCCAAGCAACACGTCCTTTTCGAGCTCTGAGACGTGATCGGTCCAATAGTCCCGAACGAGCTGAGCCCCTGAACGTCCTAGAAGCACGCTCGCCGAGGGCGTAAGTATGTCCCTCGACCATTTGTTGACGTAGGACGAGCCCAAAAGAAGGGCGAGACGCCAGTAGATCCCTCCCAAGAACAAGAAGGCTTTGGCATTGGGTCTGGAAAGCAGGCGGGATGCTCGGCGTAAGTAGCGGCCCCACTCCAACGAGACGTCGATGGCTTCCGAGTTGGTCGTCACGATGACTAGGTCAAACTCGTCGGGGATGCCCTCGGCGATCAAGTCCTCGACCGTGCTGAGGTCGTCGAGGAACGTACGGGGGTAGATAACGCGGAAGGCCCATCCACGCAGCAGGGCTTCAGTCAGAAGGTCTCTAGGATCGGAGTTCAACCCGTCGATGGCTCTCACCATCATGCGTAGCTCCGTCAAGGGGTCTACGACAAGACGGCAGAGATGCAGAGGGGTCACGGTGGCACCAGCCAGAGTCGGAACTATGGGCATGTTAGGTGAGTGGATCGAATCCCCGGCGGCGACCCGTACGATACTCAAGAGGTTCGTCCAGCGATCGGCTCTCGCGGGGTACAGATCGGGATCCTCGCCCACCTGCTCGGGGGAGATACCAAAGATCTTGCGTGGAGGCGGGAGCGTCTTCTCGATGAGCGGCCAGCGTGATTGCGCACGCATCCAGTACGCGAACTCCGCGCCCGAACGTATCGCTTCCACCGCTCTGATCTCAGCCTCTGTCAGGCGAGGTCGGTAGAGGGAATCGAGGGGGTAGTAGACCGGGACCTTATGCTCCAACAGGTCCAGAACGTGCGTGCGAGCGGGGTCGAAGGAGCGGAAGTCGATTTGCACACCTCTCATGCAGTCCAGCAGAGCCCACTTCTCAATGTACGGCGTGTAGGTGAGTTCCACGTAGGTTCGCACCTCGGGTTCCGCTCTGGTCAACCCAAAGTTTATCCCCGCGAGGCGTTCGTCCATGATGCGTCGCGCGTTGAGGAGACCTTGCTTGACAGCCTCACCGCCAGTGAGGGTGGACAAATCGTCTCCTGAATACGTCTTGTCGAGGTTCGCGTCCTGCAACCCGCCCCTCTGGTCGAGGAGATCGAGGAGATCCAAGGCCATCTTGAGCTCGGAACGAATCTTGGAGGCTACGTCGGGCAGCATACGCTCGCGATCTCGGGGATCGAGATACTCAGCATCGTCCTCGAAGAAGCTGTGCACCCAGCTTTCGACTCTGGAGCCGGTTCGTCTACGTACTCTTCTAAGATCAACTCCGTATGCCAAGTACCACTTCTCTACGCTCGACCATATAGGCCCCCTCAATGCCTCCGGGGCGTTAGGTACGGCTGGTGGTTCGTCTCCGAAGTGGACGGCGGCGGCGTCGTGATCGATCGAGGTGAGATCGCCGCGCAAGGCGATCCATGTCGCTCCTGGGGCGTTGGAGATGGTGTGCAGGCGAGTAAGCGGGTAACTGATAAGATAGTGAAGCTGGAGGAGTAAGGCGCGTAGAGTAGGGTTGGTCTGAGCCATTGTGGGCGTATGTGTCCGTCTTGTTGAGGTGGTTTCTCACGAGTGCGGTGTTGAGCGCGATGAGGGAGAAGGAAAGAGGAAGAAGAAGGAAAGTCGGCCATCGATGCTAACGCAGGGTCGATGTTACAAACTAAGAAGGAGTGCACCGTAAGATAGAAATGCTCGGAGCCAGCCGCGCGAATGGGAGGAAAGAGAGAGCGTGAAAGGGAGGAAGAGAGAGAGAACAGGCGCGGGCGTTAACGCCCATAACTTAACGTTATCTAATCAGGCTGGTTACAGCCCGTTCTTGCGACGGTAGGCGTGAAGTATCTCAGGAGCTTCCGCCAACTCCTTCGCTGTCTTCCAGTCGTCATATAACGGGGAGTATCCGGTCCAGCGTACAAGGTAGAGCATCGTACGTCTTCTTTTGTCGTATTTGTGACCTACTATACCTTCCACTTCGTAGGCTTCGTCCTCCGGCACTGCGCGAGTGTCGTCGAGTTGAGCGCGTTCTCCAAATTCTTCGGGAGACGACTTGTAACGCTTCAGGTGCTCCACGTTGAATACGGGGCTCCCAGGGTACGAGGAGTTCAAACGGAGACGGTAAGTGTTCTCGTTGATTCGTTGTTGTACTTCGAATGGGCCAATCCATCGCTGTACTAGCTTTCGACCCTCTCCCGTGCTTTCGATCCATTCCAGAGAGTGGGGGTTCACTAGGACCAGATCCCCAGCTTCGAAATCCATCGTCTTCCGCCCTCGGTTGTACCAGGCTGCCTGTTTGGCCTGAGATCGGGCTATGGCTCTTCTAGCGCTCTCGCGATGCATTTCCATTTCCTTCACGAAGAGGTCGGTCTCCTTGCTTCTTTCCACTCGTCTCACGCTTTCCTCGCTCAGCTCTATTGTCCCTCGGGGCTCGAATCCGTATAAGAGGAAGTACGGGGACGAACCCGTGCCTGAGTGTACTCTCGAGTTATACGCGTGTTCCAGCAAGGGAATCCATCCGCACCAAGACGTTCGGTCTTCCTTCACGTATGCGCGCAGCATCGTCTCCAGCTGCCGATTTACGATTTCGGTCTGTCCATCGTGCTGGGGGTGGTGTGAAGAAGCTAACAACATGTCTATCTTCAGCAGCTTCGCGACCTCGCGCCAGAAGATGGAGGTCCATCTTGGGTCCCGGTCTGTGACGATGTTCGCTGGGACCCCAAATTTGCACGCTATGTGCTTGACGAAGAGCGTGGCGAAGCCTTCTGCCTTCAGGCCTGTGGTAGTTGGAATGAATTGGGCGTGTTTTGTGAGGCGGTCGACGAACACCAGGACCGCGTTGCAGTCTTCTGACCACGGTAGGTTGACGATAAGGTCCATGGAAATCGATTCATAGGGTCTCGAAGGCACGGTGTGAGGCAAGAGTTTCCCGTGACGGCTGAAGTTCGACGGCTTGGTCTTCTGACAGACGTCACAAGTAGCACAGAACTCTAACACATCCGTCTTCATCCGCGGCCAGTAAAATCGCGAGCTCAAGTACTCCCAGAGCTTTTCGGCCCCGGCGTGCGCTGTGAGGTGAGGGCTTTCGTGGGCTTCCTTCATTACTGATACTCTCTCGCTTTTCGGTATACACAGCCTCGCGTGAAAGTCCGCGTCTCGGAAGTACAGAAGGTCGTCGTTGTCTTTGAAGAACCTGTTCGCAGGGTCCCATGAATCCGGGTTGCTCTGCTGACCTTCCCAACGAGCTCTAAAAGTAATGTCCTCTTGGTACCCTCTGATATAACGCTGCCTAGCCTCCTCGCTCATCTTGACGAGTACAGTGGGGGGTCGATGCGTCGATTCCCATAGTTTCCTTGCTTCGTAAGGGTCGACCCCGGTTTCCGTCTCCGCAGAAGTCTCGCGTGAGGCTGAAGGCGACGAGTCTACTCGCGGGGCCTCATCGGACGGCTCTGACGATGGTTCCGTAGTGGGAGCTGCCCCCCCGTTACTTTGAGAGCTCGCCTGTCTCTCCGCTAGTCTCTGACTCCTTCGTGCAGCTAGTCCTTCTGCCTCGATCAAGACTTCCGACCAGTCGCTCAAGCTTGTGTAAAGAGCGGCTCGTTTGGCTGGCTCGTTGTCCAGGCTGGCTTCTGCGTTCGCCGCTCTGTCCCCATCGAGTCTCAGAGGGGGGGATCTGTCAGGTAGTGGCGACGTGTGCGGAGGAGGAGCCCTGGGCAAACGCGATAGAGGGTCCACGTTCGAGTGAATGCGACCAGGGCGATGGATTATCTCTAGACCCGGTGCGAAGGCTGCGTAAATAGCCCCCCACGCTGCTAGGCGTCGATTCGCGTTCTCATAGGTCTTTGCCCATTGTAACGCAGCGTGGTCGGTTATTAGCAGTATCCTTTCACCTTCGATGTAGGGTTGGAACTTGACGAGTCCCTCCTTGGCTCCCAGAGCCTCCCTTTCCGTCGCTGAGTACCGTGTCTCGGCGTCTTTCAGCGTTCGTGACCAGTACGCTAATACTCTCTCGACGTGTACTGTCGTAGAGTCCAGTCCTTCCCCCCAGACGTCCTTAAACGCGTGGTCCACAATCTTGTTCGACATCTTCGTAACGAAACGTGGCACTTCCGCTCCTTGACGGTAAGCTTTCTCGAGTTTCTCGTAGGCTGGCGTCCCTTTCAGGTCTTCGACTATCATTGGCTGCACCTGCTGCAGGCAGCACCCGATAGCCTCGTCGGAGGCGTCCGTGTACAGCCTGTAAGGCTTCCCTTCTATGGGATGGCCCAAGACGGGCGCAGCTTTCAACGCGGCCTTGGCCGCTTCGAAGGCATGTTCCTCCTCTGGCCCCCATCGCCAAGCTGCGCCTTTACGCAATAGCTTGAACAGCGGGGAAGCAATACTCGAGTAGTACGGGATGAACGCCGAAAAGTACACGACCATGCCCAGAAACGTCTGCAATTCTGACATTTTCGTAGGCCTTTTCAGCTCGGTTATCGCCCTTACTTTTTCCTCGTGAGTGGACAGGCCCAGCCTCGACACTTTGTGCCCCAGCAGCAAGATGGAGCTGTAGAATAAATGACACTTCTTCGGGGATAAGGTGAGGCCGGCTTTCTCGATGGCTTCTAACACTCGATCCAGGTGGTCGAGGTGCTCCTCGTAAGTCTTGGAGTACACGACGATGTCGTCGATATAGACGAGAGTGAACAGCCACAAGTAAGGAGCTAGTATACTCTGCATAGTACGCTGAAAAATAGATGGTCCATTCTTCAGGCCGAACGGCATTCGACGGAAGTGGAATAACCCCCTGTGGGTCCGGAAGGCCGTCTTCTCGACGTCTTCCTCTGCGATCTCGATCTGAGTGAAACCGGATAAGGCGTCCAGCGAGGACAGGACTTGTGCTCCTGATAGAGCCGAGAGGATCTCCGTCTGACGAGGTAAGGGGAATTCGTCCGGGACTGTCTGAGCGTTGAGTCTTCTGTAGTCGACACAGAACCGCGCCTTGCCATTGCGATATACGATGACCACGGGAGCTCCCCAAGGACTGTGCGAGGGCTCTATCACACCTTGTTCGAACCAAGTGTCCAATTGAGCATCAATCACTTGACGTTTCGCCGGGGAGCTACTGTACATAGGCACCGATATGGGTTCCACGTCGTCTTTGGTTCGTATTCTGCATTTCGTTTCCAGATGACCGAGGCGACCATCGAACCCAAATGCCCTGACCCTTCGCTCTAGCATCTTCCAGACTTTGCCCTCCATCTCAGGGGGTACAGGTGCGACGTCTATGAGCTCCTTCATCCTTTCTGAGGGGTACACGGTAGGGTCTGGTACTTCGGCGGTCTTTGGCCCCCAGTCTTCCTCCAATTCCGGCATCGGATCGGTGATGCCCTCCTGCGGTGAGACTTTAGCCTCCTGATTGACAGTAGCCGCAACCTTGACGAATGACCCATCATCCTTCGCCAGAAACACTCTATCGGCACGAAGCGGGTCTCTGTGGACTTCACCAGTTGCTTTAACTAACGCTGCAGTGCGCGTGGCGGCGTTGGACATTTCAACCCAGTGTTTCAAGGAGCGAGGTTGGTCCAAACTGGTCTCCGGCTTCGTCAATTCGGCTAACGCTTCTCCGCCTCTCAAGTAACGAGCTCTCGACGTCGTATTGGTGACAGGGATTCTTGGATAGTCGGGCGAGATTAAAACATTGGGTATCACCAGAGGCGCTACGCGGTCGTCTCCTACCATGCCTCGTTCGACCATCCAGACGGTGTTGTTCCCAAAGTCGCAGCTTACTGGCACATTGACACAAGTGTGGGGAGGGATACGAGTGTCCACCGCTACCCTGGCTACGTAGCGAGATCGCTCTTCCCGTCGCCGTTGTCGCTGCCGTCGCGCCTTATTTCTTCGGTGCAACTTGGAGCGTACGAAGGAGGCTAGACGCGAGGTGTCCTCGAGCATGGAGGGGTACGATGGCTTTCTTACTCCTTGAGCTTCGACCTCGATTCCCGTGTTCCCTATTGTCACGGTAGTCCCGAATTCGACGTTGCGTTCCACCGTCAGTTCATATGCCACGTGAAAGTCTTCGCCGAGCAACAAGGGTACGTTCATTTCTGGTACCACGTACGCTTCCGCTGTCAGGGCGACCGTCTCGCCAGTCTTAGCAGATAAGAAGACAGGCAACTCGACGTAGCCTTCGATTCTAGTACTCTTGTCGGTGAGCTGCCAGACGTTCATCTTTCGTCCTTGCCTCAGCTTCGGGGGTTTCTCCAGCGATTTGTAGAACTCGGCTGATATCAGCGATATGTCCGCCCCCGAGTCGAGTCTTAAGTCCTGCTCGCTCGAGCCTCTATCATTAATACGTCCTCGGACGGACAGCACGGATATTCCCAAGGCTGAAGAACCGCTTGGCTTGTATCGACGAGGTTTCAACCAGCGAACGTCATCAGCCGGCGGGGGAAGGAAGTTTTCGCTCGACATGGCTTGTTTAACGGTGCTGGAAGAGGGTTCGCGTTCGTCGATCGCTACGTCTCGCTGCGGGTCCGTTTTCGTCTCCGTCTCACTGCTTTCGATTAGGTACTTCTCAGCGTACGGTCCCAGCCATTCGGGCTCTTCTGTGACTTCTTCGACCCACGCTTGTCTACGAGACTCGACTTTCTGAACGCTCGCGTCCGGTCCAGCTTCCTCCTTGGTATCATCACGCTGCTGCACTGCAAGACCACAACTCTCCATGAGCATGGCGGACGCCAAACGGGCATGTTTCACTCTCGAGTCGAGGTAGAGGGAAAGGCTTGCTTGATGATTCAACTCGTCGAACGCAGTAATATACATGTCCTCAAACTGTTCGTCGTCCCATTGAGTCTCAGTGGAGCGAGCGGCCCTATCCTTACCCCTACCGAACTTCTTCTCCCAAATGCTATACCAAGGGCACTCGCGGTCCCAGTGCTTCGCGCTCCCGCAGCACTTGCAAGGAGAAGGGGGAGGCCTGATAGGGCTAACGACCTCGTCCTTCTTCGCGAACGGGTAACCGTCCTTAGGCGGCGGCCGTTGTCTCTTCTTTGCCAGAGCGTAGCATTGGGCAACAACGGGGTGCTCCTCCGAAAGAGTCGGCGGCTCCCAAGCCGAAGGGTAATCAGTAGGGCTAGCCTCGGTGATGGTTTCAGGCTCTGCAGTGCCCAGGTGAGCCGTACGGGCACGGTTCCGAGTCTCAGCTTCGTAGCTCCTCATGTACTTGAAGAAGACGTCTTTGGTCAGCGATAGCGAGGACGAGCCGTCGTGCGCCACGAGTAGTTGAGTCTCCATCTCCACGACTCTACTCTGCAGCTCCATGACGGAAGCAATCTGGTCGGAATTAAGGATGTTGCACCAAACTACGGGCGCCGCTCTCATCACTTCGCGCACTTCCTCAGGCAGACCCAACAGTTGAGGTAGAAGCATGCGAGCATAGGCGAGTCGTCGCTGTATAAACTGGGTAGGCGACTCTCTCGAATGTCCGGGTTGCCTGAACGCCTGCGACACGTATTCGGCGTGACGGTCCTGCTTCCAGGTTCTTCCCAGGAAGTAGTGCTGGATTGCGGAGAGGAAATTCAGGTAGTAGCGTCGCATCCATTCTTTCCAATCCGGCGTAAGGGTTAAGTACCAGGAACGGACGGCGGAGCCTTCTTTGAGGCGACTCCAGAGATGATATCCGAGTTGGTAAGGCACGTAGCCTCCCGCATTCGCGAACTCTTGCACGGAAGCGAACCATTGGAGGGCCGTCGACCCCTGGCCGTCCCATTCAGGGATGGCGTCGTGAACGGTCTGAAGCTTGACTTGGGGAACCATGGCTACCGGTAGCTGAAATTGGGCGTCCCATTGGCCATTTGCTTGAGGTATCCAGCCACCTCCAGGGCCTCCTGGCCCCCCGGGACCTCCTGGCCCACTGGGACCTCCTGGTCCTCCTGGAAGGGGTGCTCCTCCTGCAGCGTACGCTGGCCAGCCGTAAGGGGGACCTCCTCCGGGGGGTGGCCCGCCTCCTCCTTGTGGAGCTCCACCACCTCCGCCAGGTGGTCCTCCTCCGGGTGGTGGTCCTCCTCCTCCGTGAGGGGGACCTCCTCCTCCGTGAGGGGGGCCTCCTCCTCCGTGAGGGGGGCCTCCTCCTCTGTATGGGGGTCCACCTCCACCGAAAGGTGGTCCTCCACCTCCGTAGGGCGGTCCACCGCCTCCGTAGGGTGGTCCTCCACCTCCGGAAGGGGAACCTCCACCTCCTGGTGGTGTTCCTCCGCCTCCAGAGGATGGATCTTCGCCTCCCCGCAGCTGGGAGAGATCAGCGTCTCCTCTGTCAGAGTGCTCTCCGACGGCGTGTCGCTCCTGCCCGGTGTCGGTCGTCCTGAACGCGTTAACCCTGCTGGAAGCCAGCGGGCCTCTCGCCGAACTTGTCTCCACGCGAGCAAAACTCAAGGCTCGTGTGTCGAGAGTGGGCGCAGCAGCCAATCCCAGAGCGTCGAGGTCTCCTATCGCTCCAACGTTGCTGGAGGGTGGAAACTGCGGTAAGGCGGCAAAGGACGGCGATGGAGCTACGGGAGCTGCGGGGGCGACATTGGATGAAGCTATCCCATGCAGAACGTTACCAGTCCTGACATCGGGAGCGTCTCTTACGCTCGCTCCGCCTCGCGACTCTGGAGGGACCGTCGGCAATGGGCGAGGGGCGTCAGAAGTCGAGTAGAGCGGAGCCCAGTTGGTCCTGTGGGCTGTTTCCGAGGAGTCAGGCCTGGAGGAAGGTGCAGTGGGACCAGACTCCAGGAAGGATACTGCCTTGTCCTTGCCTCGGGGCGGTCGGTTCCTGCGCGAAGCTAAGCCCACGCTGATAGACTCCGGGGCGTTGCTTCTGGCGTTCGAAACGAATGCTGGATGGAGGCTGGTTCTTCTGAGGAAATTGAGATTCTCCCTCTCGCCTTTCTCGTTGTAGGAGTAGACTTGAGGGACGTTCGCCGGTAAGTTGACGGGGAAAGCTTTCTTAACTTGCTCTGGCACGTCCACGACCTCGTCGAGAGGTGTGTCTGGGTCGAGTAACTTCCTGAATCGATCGGGATTGTCTTTGGGCACGTGTGTATCGATTAGCGTCTTGTATTCGCGAATTCGATGAGCGGGGTTGGTAGTCTCTTCGAAGGTTTCGTAGGCGTCTCCAGCCGTCGTAGTCGGGGATGTAAGGCTGGTCTCGCCATGAATCTCCCCCATGTACTTGAGAACGAACCTATTACCTCGCTCTATTCTAACCCTCAAAATATCCCACGCTCCGAACAGCTCTGCTAGCGAACCGGCGCCCTTGAGTACGGGCAGGAGGTCGTTTTTGGGGTCAATTAGGTGGTGGTAATTGTTGAGAGCGCGTCGACGAGGGATTTCGGCCGCGAGGGAGGCCAAGAGGGTTTGTAGCCCGAGAACAACCCTTTCTATGTGACGAAGTAAAGTTGGTCGAAGCGAGTAGCGCAAGTTGAAAGTAGCATCGGGGGACATGCCGTAGTCGATTATGTCGCTAATGTTCCAGTGAGTGCGATTCGCGAGTTGCTGGACCTCGGCCTGAAGGCTGATCCTGGTCGAAGTCTCCTTGACGTAGTGTGCGAAGAGCCTGTCAGCTGGCGAACCTTTGTTCGATTCAGCGTTGGCGTCGTCGTCCAGGTCGTCGAGGCCTAGCTGCTCGGCGACCTGCTCACGATCGATCCCATCGCTTCCTGACGACTCTTCCGCGATCGTAGCCAGACGTCGCTGCTCCGATTCTGTGACGAAGGAGTGCTCGACCAGCGAGCCAGGTAGGGAGCCCGCGGGCAAGCATGCATCTGAGCTTACTCTGAGAGACATCTTGTCGATCTGGGGATCGGATGGAGCGGGCGATGGTGATTGTTGAGGTTGGCGAACGGGCTGATTCTTCCACACGATTTCGAGGAATTCCCGGAGTACTCGTCGTCGATCTCTAATCACGTCTGGTAGTGTTTCGTCGTCGAGGAACTCGGGCGGGATTTCAAGGGTGAGAGGAATGGTGTTGTTATATGAGGTGTCGGCCGGTACGGGCAGACTTCCCAGTGTGTCCACCTCTGTGACGCTCGACGCGAGCGGTCACCGAGCTGGGGAGGTCGTCCGTGAGTCGTCCGGCGAACGCTAAGGAACCTGA
>JAXQGX010000957.1:0-10617 GCA_037040455.1 Irpex sp. P115-07
TCAAAGTCGAGTGCAAACGGCGAGGTCGCGCTGATCGTCGGCAATTCCTCAGGTTCTCGCCGAGAGCGCGATATTGAGGGCGGCAGAGGCGCCCGCATGCGAGGGGTCGTGGCCATTGGCACCTCTATGTCCATACTCGATGGGCTCGGTTCGTCATCGCTGGCGTCGTCGTTTACATTCTCACTGTCCTCGTCTTCCTCGTCCAAATCTTCCATTTCATCCAGTCCTGCGTTCTCGTGGTCAGCCGAGATGACATCCATGTCGCTCGGCCCGCGATGCGGAAGAGCGGGCATGCTTCGAAGCCGTGTATGACTCGATTGTGACGCACTAGAGGGAGGCTGAGGAGGTGTAGGCGGAGGGAGAGTTGGGAGGTTGAGGATAGGCATGGGAGGCGGTCGGGAGACGATGGACGGGGTTAGTCGAGCGCTGCCTTGTGCGTTGAAGCGAGCCATCATGGGTGGTGGAAGTGATGCGAGACGGGGATGCAGTGCGCGTGGGGTAGGCTCTCCCGGTGTCGCAGGTGAAGTGACCATCGTTTCTGACATCTCCACTGAGGATGATTGTGAAAGGGAAGGTGTCAGGGAGGGTGCCTGCAGCCTGCGCGACGGCAAAGACTGTGTCTGGCGCACTTGTGGTGAGTTCAGTAATGACGGCTGAGGTGTTGTCTGTTCGCTGGACTTTAGGGGCGATGTGTCCACGGTACTAGAGCCGGACGCAGATTGTACGTCTGATCCGGTCGGATTGGTCTGCCTGCATTGTTCGCAGTCTCCACTCACGCAGCAAGGGGCATCCTGGAAAATCTGGATTGTTGTTTCAGTACATTACAAAATTTCAGAGAAAGTAACAACGCACCGTCGAGGCACTGTCGCTGACACTCGTGGGTACACTCTGGGATGAATGAGATTGTTGCAAATACGGTTTCGGAGGTGTGTTGGATGCGCCTTGTCGCGGAGAGGCACCGCCCGGGATTAGTGAGAGTGGCACCGGTGAACTCGACGATGGCGGCAAACCGTCTACCGCTTTCGTCGCTGGTTCAGGTATTGGCGGCAGGCCATTTGCCATCGGCCGACGCGACATGCCCTCCGCCCCGGGTACTAGAGCCGGAGGATGTGAGGATGTCAAAAGAGGCTTGGGAGCGAACTCGACATGTCTTTGATGTATTTGCGAGGAAGAGGCGGGCGAACTGGATTCCGTGTGAGACGCGTCCGAGCGATCTTCACTGTCCATGCCCATCGAGGAACTGATGTGCATCCCGAGGGTCGGCTGAGACATATTGAACGCCTTCTGCCCTAGCTGAACAGCATGGTCAGTTCGTGGAAAGATGGAGGCGTTCATGTCGTCGTTCATCTGGGGCATGGCGCGTCTCCGTCCAAAAGAGAGCTTCTTGAAAAACATGCTCGTATTCCTCTGGAGAGCGCATTGACGTTCGAATCACTCTGCACCATGAACGAGGCCGATGGGACGTACCAGTGTAGCCAGGAACTGACTCCTTTGTTTCGCGTCCATGCCTGCCATGGGATCCCGGCTGTCGAGGCTGCTGCCGCGGGGCGCAGAGATGGTGGTGGAGACGGTGGACATGGTGCTCGCGTGAGAAGGACCCTGCGAGCAGTCCGAGAGAGAGATCCTTGTATGTTGAGTAGGAATTCTGATACGAAGTAGGCTGTCCGGGGCTGATAGGGCTGACCAAAGCGTCGAGGACTAATGAGCCTTCGGTAACGTGATTAACGCAGTGGGTGTGATTGGTCGACGGGATTATCTTTGTGGGCGTCGACGGTGAGATGGTCGTGGTCGTTGTTGAAGATGTGAAGATGAGTTTAAAGATGTGTGTCGGATGAGATGCAAAGAGTAAGGCAAAAATTGGGATCAGAGGGATTGGCTGAGACTGGGACGGGCGTTGGAGCGTTCGAGGCGGCAAACAGTCGGCTTCCTTAGGCTTGCTCCCACCAGCCTGGAATACCGCACACTCGATGATGCAAGTTCCGCTCTCCTGCGATTTACTTACAGCACGGCTATTTCTGGAACCTCTCCTACTCTACACATGCACGTATATAAAGGCCCCACTGCCCACGAGTCGTACCTCGCTGGGAGGTGCGGTATCTCGCGTTTGTCGAGAAAACACACCCCCGCCCGGAGTGACCTGGGGAAGAAGCGCCTGTGCTCGTCATGTCCTCGGTATCTTGATGGCGATCTCAGCCTCTCACTCGCCCTGTCGCCCACGAAAGCCGAAATTTAAATGTTCTCATGTTCTTGTCAGCTGCGGTGTCTACACGAGCCACGCTAGGCCACACGCAAATAATTCCAGCTCCTGCGCAGTTATTGAGTTCCACAACAAGACGCCTTTTCCAACATACGTGAGATCCCGTCAGCCGCCGTATGTCATCTTGACTTTCGATCAACTCTCCTTATCGCGATCCCGTCCTCGACGCGGAGTACGCTGAAGTACGGATATTCACAAGCTCAGACCAGCTGCAGGCTCGAGGTCATGGTCAAAGACAGCACCGAAAGCCTGCGATACAAAACACAAATTGCTCTCATCTACCACTCACTTTCCGATAGGGTACCCATCTCACCAATGCCCGAAACCCCGCCTGTTAACGTTCAGGCAAGAACTTTGTCTGACGCCGCACTAGATGTCCACAGGCCTATTCTTAGTAGCCCTCTAACACCATCCCGTCCATTTCCGACACGCGTTCTCGGAGCGGTGGCCACCATAGGGAACCAAAAGCGCCGCCAAACTGAAGAGTATGACACGCACATTACGACTGCAGCCGATTCCGACGCGCCTGAACTTCCGCATCGTCTGGGCTCCGGAGAAGAGCTACAGCTTCCATACTTACATACTTACCGCAGTGAATTGAATACAGAACGAGTCAATTTTTCGCTATGTCACGTTGACCTGGGTCTGACCGTTCCGTTATCTATCGAGTAACTGCTTCGGCCGTTCACAATCTTATCGGCTTCTCAATTCCTGATCATGACTTTGTCGTATGAAAACCTCAGATCTTCTAGATCTATGCGCTCATCGCTGTCTCCGAGTCTATACGACCGGAACAGCATAAGTTGAGATTCACCTGGCCGCCGGTAAGTGGGTGCGCTGGAACATATGACTGACAAACTGGCGGTCGCACAGTGGCCAGTGGCACAGCCCAACCCGGTAAAGGAAGCCTTCGTGGCGTCAAGATTGCGGTTAACATTGCGGATCATTTGAGAGGTTGGAGAGGGCATTATAACGTCCACTGTGCACATATACCCTGGTATTGATATGAACAAGGAGCTCAAACAGCGAACGAGTCCAATTAATCCTTGATTGTACAGTATAGAGTTGGACTTCCTTGCGGGGACAGAGTAACGAACACAGGAATACGCCAATAGAGTTGAATGGCCCAACTCTATGAGAGGTCTGGCATACGGCGCACGACCCTACCTTCATTCTTGACATGCACGCGCAACTTATCCAACAGCTTCGAATTCGCCCACCGCTCAGGAGGTGTCCTCTTCTCCGTCGCCCAATAATAAATATCCCAATCCGGCTCGTCCATAAGCTACTTCCACCCATCAGCCTTTCTCATTCACCAACGCAAGATCATGTACACGCACCCGGTCAAACTCCTTCAACTCCCCCTCACTCATAACCTTCAACTGCTCCTTCGCAAACGTACTCAAAAGCAAATCGCTCTCCAACGTCCCGCGTTTCCTCGACTGATACACCAGCCTCGCGCGGAGCGTCTCCACCGTCTCGCCGACGCGCGGGAGGGGCTCCGGGGGCGGTACGTCCGTGGGCGTTGCGGTGGATGCGAGGTGTTCTGGCGTGTGCGGGAGGGGCCAGGGGTCTTTGTGACGCGGGATTGTCGTGGTGAGGAGGCGCGTGCAGGGGAGGGACAGTGGCCGGGGGAGAGCGCGGGCGAGGCGTGCTGCTGTGAAGCTCATGTTTGGTTTGGTTTTGCGTGTTGTCTTGACGGGGTGATAATTAGATGAGGCTTTGGTGGACTCGTTATTGGTGGCGAGCGAAGGAAGTGGGGAAGCGCTCGTTGCTCGATCGGCGTTTGCCCGGCTGTTTCATAAAAGGCAAAGTAGAAAACGAGCGCTAATCCCAGTCGTCTCTTCTTTTATTCTTCAACTTACCAGGTGGTATGCCACCCAGCGATACAACAAAACATAGATCGATAATGGTGTGTCTAGCAACAACTGTGCTATAGCCCTCTTGTAATCGCTGAGTGTCAGCAAGTCGTATCCCCCCTGTGGTAGTGACCTACGCTTTTCATTTGTGTGTGGCGTTACAGTTATGCCTTCCTTTTGTTACACGTGGATACGAGATCGTCCCCAGCCCAGGAGTGTGGCGTGGTATGGGTGGTATGTGCATCGAGTATAAGTATAGGGCGTATATGTCTAGATCTCTTTCACTATCACATCACATATCTTCCTTTACATCTTCCAAGTTTGCCTTGTCTGCGACAATGCCTCTACACGTCGGCGAAAGGTGGTCCAAGTTCTGTGACAGCTTGCTAGACGAGGAACACGCATCTTCACGCATACCTCTACCTGGAGAATATATCGTCGTGGAGATGCACCCGTGGTCTCTCCTGTGGAACTTGAACGGGTCCGACGTGCCCTCCAAGCTCAAGGAAGAGCTGCTCAATTATCCGTTCAGGAAGTACTGCGCTGTCGTATACAAGGTTAAAAGCTCTCACCAATACCTCGCCGTAATATTTTCTCATCTGATTTAATCAACAGTACCTCGACACGATATCACCAAGCGAAGCGATCTCCCAGACGTGTCTCCTACTAGTCCTATGCAGCTCCAACGACACAACGATCGACCAAGCTCCTTCGCCACAGAACTGCGAGTGGATCGTCGTACCCGTGCGACTGTTCACGCACGACAAGATGACCTTCCGAGAAGATGTGGTCATGGTAAAGCCTAGTCGGATATCACCAGAGGCGTTGGACGAGATTTATGGCAAGGCTGTCGCGTCGAAGAGTGAAGGCAACGGTGGCGTTGTGCTGTGTAAGGGCGGACTTGGAGCTCAGGGAGAGTTTAAGAAGACTTGGACGGCAGGTGAATATCAAATATCCTTTTCTTTTAGTGAACATCTGCTAAGCGATGCTCTTGGAATAACTAGATGCTGATTCAAGTAGCGACTCTGACTCGGAAGACACCGACGCCTGGGATCAAGCCGACAAAGCTTCTCTCGACCACAACCGACACTGGCTCCTCTGGCCACACCTGACCTTCGACCTAGACGCACGACAGACAGTCTGCAATGGCAGGCACCTTCTCGCCGAACAGAGCACCATACTGAGGTACGTTCCACTCCCACTTGCCTCTTTATATATCGCGATGGCTAACGAGATAGTAATGCAACAGGACGCTAGATGATCATTGGATCAAAGTGCCACAACTCACTGGAGTCGTAGCGAGGGCTGTGTCTCGGGATCACTCACAGCCTGGGCTGTCAATTGAGGGTATACGCTATCGACACCATTATATGCATGAGAAGGAGTCGCATATTGTTGTTATCTCTTCGGATCGTATGGAGTCGAGGTCGTATACCGCGCTCTTCGTACCTGGTAAGTTGAGCACAATATTACTTTGTCCAGTTCCCTATTGATCAAGCCCTCGCTATGTGTCTAGACTATACGATGACCTCCTCGCGGAAGCTGCACGCCTTCATTCGGTCCTTGTCCTCCGGACATCGACCCCATTTTAAGAGGAACAGGGGTATCGTGGACTTTATCGAACATTTTACCGGGTTTGAGGAGTATCGTGGGCCTCTGGTAGGACTCTGATGGACATCCGTAGTGTATGTTTGGACTTTGGACTTGTGCACATGGACTCGAGCTCGTAGTTGGTATACGGACTTCTTACTTACAGTACTTACTTGGTATGATTCGATCAGTAGTTAGCTCATTATATAGTCGTGTAATGATTGTGAGCCTTTGGCCACAGACATAAAATTACAGTACCATCGAATCTCACTCGTCCTGTTGAATTAGTGCACACGTAAACGCCCTTTGGTAATCAATATTGCTCCCTAAAAGGCAAGTATAGTGGAAGTCAGTGAGCGCCTATAACCTTGTCTCCTGCCACTATCTACGCAACTGCACAGCGTTGAATGCACTGTCCACAGGATTCAAGGCAGAATGAAGGTATTTTTGTAGCGATGAGGTTTACAAGGTAACAAATATACTACAACCTGTGCCACTGTGCTACTACTAGCTGGTAAGTGGCGCTACTGAGCGAAACCGGGCGATACAGTATACTTACCTGCTGGCCACTTGTGCGTGGCGTTGCAGGCTCTCTGGTCGATGTTTTCGTTATGCTTGGGTACTAGGCTGCTGTATTGCACTTCATGAGTATGGCGTCAGCTTCAGCTACCGTTGGGCAAGATAGTATAAAGGTACGGTGTATCAACTCTGCTCCGCATATATCTCAACTAGCAGTTACCCGTGACGCTGTCACGGCGCGAGAGGAACTCAGAATCGATATCCGCTTCACAGTTCGCGTTAGCGGCAGAGTCCGCAGATGGCAGAACAACGGGAGGGTACCAGAACCCTTTCCTTCCAACACGCGAGACAGGGCGTAAGGACGACTCGGAGCATCTCAAGTGCCCCCGCCCTCTGTATACATACAGTCACCTACAGCTCATGCACCACTGTGCCTGCGAAAAGCAAGACCGCAAGCTGCAGGTGAGTTATCTGAGTACGTTCATAGTCTGCACTGTACACAACCAGCCCACACCGGCTACAAGGTAAACGATAAGCGGACGGCGGATCAGAGGCGAACAGCCAATCGGAACGTGTCTTTATCTCGAGCTCCGGACCAATGAGGAAGGCCGTTTGTCCTGTTAATAGCAGACGCCCGCACCCCTTATAATAGGGATTTACCACCTGACTCTCCTCACACCAGCGACGGCACTCTCTCGGTTCCACTTATACCATGGTTGGCACAGGAATTACTGACAAGTGGAACAAACATTTCTACGACAAGATGGACGAGGAACATGCGTCTTCAACTGTACCTCTCCCAGGGGAGTATATCATCGTGGAACGCAACTACTATATACTGGGCGACAGACTACGGAAAGACCCTGAAATACGGGAAGAACTTAAAGCAGAACTCACCAGCGAGCCTCATAAGAAGTACTGCGCAGTTGTATATAAGGTGCGTTAGGATCATACAGTCTTGTCGATCGACTCATTGAGTATACGTCCACAGTTCCTAGAGACTCTGAATGACAGGGACCGCACGTGGCACGCTTGTCTCATGCTCATTCTGTGTGATCCTGGGAATAAAGCAGACCGGTTCATACCCAAAGACTTGTTCGGCCAAGGAAGCTCTTGGCTCAGTGAATCCAAATGGATCGCCGTCCCGGCTTGTCTACGGACCCGGAGAGAAAAAATGGCCGGGAAGACCGGTCGAATGTCACCAGGCGCGCTTGAAGAGCTTTTCAGAAGATCTATATCTCCCTCTCCATGCCCTTGCAAAGGTGGCAAGACTATATGCGAATTCAAAGGCGATCCCGAGATACGAAAATACGGAGATATATTAGAGAAAGGTAAAGTTCCCTTACTTTCTTAGGTTCCTATCTCTCGGCTGACTCTCTACCGCTGACGACACATAGATGAGACTGGCTTCAATCTGAGTACAGACTCTGAGCCTAATAAAGAATCCGACAAGCATCGCTTTACGCTCCTATGGCCACAATTGAGCTTTGACCTGAACGCTGAACAAACGGTGGACAGTGGCAAAGACTTCCTCGAGAAACAGAGTTCTATCCTAAGGCGGGGCTTATACTCAGTCGAACGTGCAATGCATACTTACAAACTGCATCTACCAGAGCGTTCGATAGATGCAACGTCAATATTGCGCCATGCATCAGCGGATTCCTCGCACATTCTCAGCCAGACATATCTTACCAAAAACCAGACAAGCTGTCGATGGAGTACATGAGATATTTGCGCCACTATATAAAGAACGGAGAGATGCACCTCATCGTCATTTCTTCGGAACGACTGGAGCATCGACCGTACGCCGTGTACTTCATACGTAGTGAGAAAGTTATGCTATGTCCAATATTTCTTTGGCTAACGGGTAGCGCACTTATAGATTTCAACCCACCCTCCTCCAAGCCGTCCTTGCGTACTATCCTTCATCTCCTGTCGTCTCCGCTTCTAACGCCTGTCGAGAAAGAGGGGGAGATTAAGTGTCTTGCTGATTTCATGGAGCGGCAGGCTGCTTGCTTGTAGACACTAACCAATCGACACCATGTTTATTTGTTTGCAGCTGACATACTGATATACTGTAGTAAAACTCAATACATAATCGGCCTCCGACCACAATACTGTAGCTCTCGCAATCGCACAGCAGTGGCCACCACACAAAACGACGTAGGCTCTATCGTCCCTTATGCCTGCGTCGGAACTTGGAAGTATTGAATGGGACCGAGCGCTAAACATCTTGTTTCTGCCAGTGCTTTTGTTCTGCAGCTTCGACCAGAATATGAACTCGCTGATCGAATGCAGTGCTCTGACTCAGAACAGAATAAGACTGTAGTGATGTAACCAACAACCTGCATACTACAGCCTCACGATAGTTGGCTTGACAGTAAGTGGTGTCACATTGAGTAATCATGCCAAATCACGTCTAACTCGAACCATCCAGTGCTTTGTGTGGACCAGCGCCGCAGCTTCGGTATCAAACGTCTCTCCTTTTATTCCATTTCAATATGGGGCTGTCCCCGGGTCCTTGTCCAGGAGTGTGGCGTAAAGTAAACATGGCCCACTGCACTATGAGTATAAAGGTCAAGTAATCTCACTCGCATTTTCTCACAATTCTCCGAGCAACACCACACTTCTCCCACACATCCCGAACTTTATACATACATCTAAAATGGTTGGACGCCGCGCGGCCATAGCAGAGAAGTGGCACAAGTTCCGCCACGCCGATAGGATCGACGACTCCGAGTTGGACTCGGAGGAACCCGCCCCCTTCGGTGTGCCCCTTCCGGGGGAGTACATCGTTGTGGAACGACATTGGCAATCCTTACTTGACAGACTACAGACTCCTGAGATACCCCCTACCCTTGAGGAATCGTGCAAGAGTTATCCCTCTAAGAAGTATTGTGCCGTGGTTTATAAGGTGAGGTGTGTTCTGGATTGTCTCCTCTATAACCGTCACTAACTTGAAATAAATGTATACAGTATCTCGAGGCTGTAACGTGGAGGGAGCGCGTATCGCATGCGTGTATCTTGCTCGTCTTATGCAGCACCGGTGACGGAGACAATGTCCTACCTAAGGACTTGATCGACAACGGACCTGATTTGCTGAGCAAATCTGAATGGATCGCCATACCAGCTCAATTATGGACTCTTGACGGAAGTCCCACGGCACGAGAGGAGGGAAAGTCCGCAAGGCTTTCTCCGGACGAACTCGAGAATATCTACAGAAGATCCGTGTCATCTTCTGCCAGTCCTTGCGAACATGGAATGATACTATGTAAACCAGACACTGAAACAGTACCCAATGAAGTCATATACGCAAGCAGTAAGTATTTTCTATGTCTGCTTGCTTCGTTTGTAAGCTCTTCTAACTCGGGTACTCTCGATACCAGAGGATATGGGAGATTCTGATGATTACGAGTCGGATACAGATGTACCTCAGACTCGCAAGGCGATTCGAGTAAAGAGGGAGACTCAAGAAAAGAAGAAAAAGCAAAAGCTCTCACGAAACTGGATTCTGTGGCCGCATTTGAGCTTCGATCTGAATGCTCACCAAACAGTTTCTAGCGGCAAAGAGTTCCTCGCCGAACAGAGTGCAATCTTGAGGTAAAACTCAATTTCATGTCGATGGTGACTTCACTTCTCACTCACCGACTGTCTTCAGGATATTCGATGACCATCGAATCAACGTGCCATGCATTACTGGAATCATAGCCAGGGCAGGGATCCACTTTGCCGGCCCCCCTTACCCTCACAATATGGACAAGTCAATAGAAAAGACGCGATATCATCGTCACTACATGATTGATCACCATGAGGCCCACCTCATCGTCATTTCCTCGGATCGGTTAGAGTCTCGAGAATACACGGTGCTACTCGTACCTGGTGAGTCTAGTGTGTCGTGTCCACGGTCCACCTCGCTCATCGCGGATGGCTACGATACATAGATTGTGACATTAACTACCCTGAAAAATCCTGGAAGTGGATGATTCGGTCTTTGCCCTCAGTTGCACGTCGACCAAACTTCTTAAGGACCAAAAAAATGATGGACCTATTCGAGTTCTTCGACTCACGCGACTACACCGATGGCTGGGCCCTGCGACCGCTGACTGAGACAAAGCGGGACTTCCGTGTGGTTTAGTAGTCATGTATAGCTGATACGAGGTTGTAGTCCCCGGACCTCTGAGTACTAGTAAGATGTTAAAAACCGAAAGTAGTAGTGCTATTCCAACACGGCCCGAAGTTCCGACTTAATTCCTACTATAAATCGCGCGGGCGACTTGATTCACTCGAACGCTTGCCTGTGTCCCTTCCAGCACAAAATAAGTAGGGCTGCATTCGCAGCAAAACCCGCTACCAGGGGCATTGGGGAATATTTATGCAACTCACAGCGTCACA
>JAXQGX010000958.1:0-10673 GCA_037040455.1 Irpex sp. P115-07
CCCGGTGATGCATCGTACCTGCCGCCAGAAGCCGATCCGTCGAACGGCCTGCGCGGGCCTATACTGAGTGCCAGACTCGTCCGGAAGCCTGGATCAGCCGCGTTCGGCGTAGGGGGCGTTAATGGCGCTTTCAGACAAGGGCGGGCGGTGTCGAGAGGTCGTTCAAGGAGAGTAGAATCGAACTCGAACGATAGTCTGTCCACGCACTTCGAAGGAGAGGCTACACCGGGTAATGGCTTGGTTATCCATGTCGACGGTACCGGAGAGGTACTCTCTAGCGATGCAGACGTCGACTCTACACTCAAGACGCCCCGCGCGTCCGACTCTCAGACGCAGCCGATACCAGAAAAGGGCGTATCAGAATACGGTGTCATCCAGGACGTGGGAAAGATCACCTGTAGCTGGGGAGATTGAGGTGTCTATTCCTTTGCAAGCAGATAGGTGACCGTATACTACAGGGCAGCGATGTTGGACTACGTTGGATTGGGATCTTCATGGGGTCTATTCTTGTATCGCACTGGGATCACGAATGTAATGTATAATGTACGCCTTTCGATATGAACTTGATATGAACTATTTACGACCCTCGTACAGATATGTCTATGGCTCAATCCAAGTCTACAATACAATTTCCATGAATTTTGGCGGCCAACGAGCAAGGTTCATAATGATACACCGCTAAAGTCGTCATCTCCGCTCACCCGCCCAGTCACTGGTGTCAACATGCATTGCCTCTTCGCATGCGCAGATTAAACGTGGAAACGTATGAGAGGTCAACGTGTACTACATATGTGGAAATATGTCAAGACGAAGACAGAGTGACTTCCTTATGCTGTGCATAAACAGGCGCGGCTTGATAGGAGGCAAGTCACGATATCCTTGACTATAGGTGTGTATCACTACTCAACTTATGACCTCTGCTGCCTCAATATGCAACACTGTGCGTAGGTAAGGACAAGCGTCCCTGAGGATAGCGTGAGGAATTTACGTGGTACATCAGCGCGGCAGAACCCTACGCAGGAGCCGCATACGTAGCCTTCGAACATCAGGCGCCAGGCTCCTTCGATATAGCTCAGCCGAAAGACCTGGATGCCGTCCTGAGGTTAGTAAGTACCTCTCTGGCCTCTCTGTACATTGCTCCCCAGAAGAAATAGTACCTCACTTCTTCAGCGCAGATTTGTGGGGAGTCTTCCTTATCTTTTTGTTACATCAATGACATCTTTCACAGAACTTCAGATACCGTCGTACAGGCTAAGCAAGTCGCCGGCATCCATGGTCATCTCTGGTCCAAGCTTCAGGTGAGCAGCTTTCCTTTGCGTATTGAACAGCGTTTTTGATACTCTACAGGCGTATACTTAGTCCATCTTTCCCTGCTACTCTCAGGCCAGTGCATGCCCCATCAGGTCTAGACGATACCCCATGCTCTGCTCTACTGACTTGCGAGGGCGCACGAAAGCCGTATGCGACGGCCGCTGATCTACCGGCGGAGCTACACCACTTCATTCTCGAGATCCTCTCGGCCACGAACGTCACCGATCTGTCCTGGGACCACCGAAAAGCGCATAAAATGTGTTTGTCGGCTTGCTCTCTTGTCTCTGTTGAGTGGGCAAACGTATGCCGCTCGGGGTTGTTCAGTGATCTTCGAATCGATTCCGCTCAAGAGCTGGCCCGACTTAGAACGTTGATGACCCAGGACACGACAGGTCGTGTTGCCCCTCTGGCGCCAGATTACATTCGTGTTCTACGCATCAACCAAGACATAACAAGCCCTACGTGGTTTCACCATGTCCGTACCTTCCTTGACCTTCTTATGCCCAACGTTCCGCCCTACTCGCCGTCGAACGTGTCGAAGGTCAAGATATATCTAAAGATCTCGGGAAATCCTGAGATATCAATCACAACGTCTACGAGGTCACCACTCTATCTTCGATTCCCTCAGAGCCCCTCATCACGCCGCTGTGGACAGTGCGATTCCCTCTCTCTCAGCAATATGTACTTCGTCCACTGCAACGCAGTACTCTCAAACTTCCTTCGCGACATCTACTTCCACTCCCACTTACCCATAGTTCTCCGCTTGGAAAACATTGCCTGTGATTCAATGACGCTACCGAACTTCATACGGGTTCCCATCCGCCCGGTACATATCACGACGCATAACTGCAGAGATGACCTTATCATGGCGATAATCACCCTTGACAAGTCATGCGAAATCCACGGTCGTACACGCTGGCTAGCGTTTGGTATGGAGGTGTACGAAGCCCTGAGAGCATTACTCGGATGGTTTTGGCCTGAGTGGATGAAGCCAAGGCAAGACACTACCTCGATATCATTGCAGACATACATCGATGGTAAGGACATCGCTATTGCCTACTGTCCACCTCTGAATTGGTTTCTCTAGAAGACACAACATGTTATATCAAAGGAAGCCTATGCTTTTACGACCTTCATATTCCAGGACTAGACTATGAAGTTACACTGGAGTCGTTCCCGGGGACGACGCACGCGTACAACAACCTCTCAACGACGGAGGTCCAGCATACTCCGCTCAAATCTGTCCAGATTTACATGCCCTGCACGAACGCTCTGAAGTTGGTCGCGGATGGCATGGACTTGCAGCCCTTCATCACAGCATTTGAACGGCTTCAACATTACCGATGGCCTACTACGATCGATTTCGATATGCGTGAAGGTCTCGAGTTGTTCCTCGACAGGCTATCTAACGATACAGCCCGGCGTTTGGAGGAGATGGTCACGCTGAGGTACTATTGCGAAGGAGATGGTTATACGGTCTGGCAGCCACAGAGATCAACCTGACTTTGGCGGAAATGAAGCAGCACTCGGAGGCTGATCCAGCAGGGCCATAGTGTCGTTTCATGCCGAATGTATGTCGAAGTCTATAATGAGTGAGCGCAACTGAACGCTTCCCGCTACTTATAACGTAGAAATACAGATTAATATATCGCCTACTGTATGACTTGGAGAGCTCAGAGTGCAGTCGCCGTGTTACATACTCATCGCCCAACGTAATATAGACCGTCCACAGCGATGTTTGCCTGCCAGATACCCAAGCGCCTGATGAGCCGTAAAATCGCCGGAGCAGGTAGTACAAGGGCAAAGGATACTGGAACGAGAACGACGACGAGAAGAGATAGAAAGACGGTTATGCCCGGCTTTATAACCAGAAAGTAAAACAGCGCTTGATGAGATGTCGGGTCCGTGAACATGGCATATGCGTTGCGATAGAAAGAACGCTCTTCTCGCGGGCCTATGCCATCTTCAATCTCGGCAGGTGTGGGCATACGTATGCGAGTGAATATGGGATGGGGAGGGTAGGGTGGAGGGAAGGCAAGGGGTCCGTGAAAAGTCGTTTGGAGATATAACTGGGTGAACGATTAGAATCTGGTGTACAAAGTCATACATACTGGATGCACTCACTTCTCCTCTGGCGAATAAACGAGCACCGAGAAGGTCAAGAAAACATAGCAATGCTCCCAGGGGGAGGGCCATCAAAGTTGTGGTACCGGTCTGTCATAAAGGAAGATCAGCACGCTATGCATGTGATAATGACTTGTAGGTCAAGAAACATGCGCACCAGGGTAAAAACGAAGAGGTAAATCCATACCATCAGGGTGTATGGAAAGTTAAGAACCAGGAGATGGAATAGCGCGGAATAGTAGGCTCGTCTGGCCATAGGTCTGAAGTACCTCCGAATCTTGGTGCCTATTGAAGATACTCGTCTCTCCGAGGTGCGACTTGCAGCAAGTTCAGCTGCAAATAGCCTCACTTGTTCGTCTGAGAGACTAGTACTCGGCACAGGAGACTCCACAAGGTCTTGGTCATCGGATTGGTGCGCGGTATCGTCATCTGGGTCTAGGTCGCAATCCCTATCTGGCTGAAAGGCAGAAAGTACGGTGTGCGTGAAGCTAGGTGCAGCAGACACGGCAGATTGTAGTGTGCTCGATACTGACAATGTGCGCTGTCGTCTACTTATGCCTCCTGGTGGTAAACGAGAAGGGCTCAGGAGCGGGGTTGTTTCGGATGCAGCCTCAGCATGGTGCTCCAGTTCAGGGGAAGCGAGATAAGGAGAGTGACTAGGTGGTCCACCGTCGCTGTCATTGCCGATTGGAGTTGTTTGTAGCTGCTCTAGCTCCCCTCCAACCGTTCTTCGTCGTCGCCCTGATCGTCCGGCACGCCGTCGCTCGCGAGAGGGATAGGGAGGTGGTGGGTCGTGAGGTGGACTTGCTGGAACGATAAGGACAGACGTTGCACCTGTAGCTGGCAAGACAGGTATTTCAGAGTGAGTTTCAGTCATATCGGAAGCCCTCGATGCGACGACATGAGTGTAGGCAGCCAAAGACGCAATTTCAGTCGGCAGTGAGCCAGTTCTAACAACCGTTCGTAAGCGCCTGATCTGCGCGCTCCACGGATTTAGCCTGCTTTAGCATGTCACTACCCTGCAGTTGACGACCATGGCCCAATGCTGTAAATCCTACTGTAATTGACAGCAGTGGTCTGAATACAAGAGGTGTTCTTCGGAAGATTATTTCTCGAGTATGGTGCGGTATACTACTGACCTGATACCTTAAGGCTATCCGAGTCGTTCAGCAGAGCAACTCTACAACAGCCTGAGCCTCAGTGGATCGCTGAAGAGTCATAAAGAGCTCGAGGTAACGTCTACATGTTATATCTACGAAGAGATTCTGACCTAACCGTAGGAGACACACTAGGGTAGTCGTGTTGCATGGTACTTTGAGTGATTCTCGAAGCTTGGCCATGAGTGGACATGACATGTATAGTGGCTTGCCTGAGCGAACCTTCGTCAATCGATAAGACTTACAGCACTACCTCCTCGCTGGGCCTCTCTGTCTGGCTGACAGTCTGTGAATTGTGTATTGTAATCTGACGTTTGGAATCACAGCCTTATCTCCATGTAGCAAGTACGCGTCGGCCTCATCGTGTCATTGTTGTTGTTATAAGGTGCGCTTTCCCTCCAGCATTGGTCTGCACTCTCTTTCCCTTCTTTCTACCCTCCGACTCTCACGTCCACTATCGAAGTTCAAGTCCATTATGGACGGTGTCAGCACCGCTATTGGCCTCGTCTCTTCCGGCTACACTGGTTACAAGAAGATGGCCTCGACACGAAAAGAGTACAAGAAAGCACCGGAGACGATTAAATCACTCGAAAATACACGCAACCTCATCAGGCAACTTCTCGATAAGCTACCCACCACACCGGGCTCTCTCCATCACATCAGCTCAGAACATGTCGAGAGATTACGCAACACAGCCCAAAGATACTTCGACGACGTCGAGATGGTCTCGAGTAAGGTCACTAAGGACTCATCCACCGAAAGCTCGAGTCAGCGTTCAATCCACTCGTTCAAGTGGCTGCTCAACAGGGACGACATTAAGGACGCGTCGCAGTACCTCAAGGAGTTGCGGGATACGCTTGGGCTCATGCTTGTCCTCATGCAAACGTGCGTAGTGACTACCTCCACATCTGGAGCTCCCTTGCAATCCCAAATGAAAACAGAGACGACTTTGAGCGCATCACAACCATCCTCGAAGAGATTTAGTGCAGCATCGGGATCATGATGAAAGCCATCTCGTGAGTACTCCAAATCCGCAATATTTACCTGGCTTGCTGATATCGTCAACCAGGAGTCCTCCGTACGGACAAGCGCTATTGCACTTGGCATCTTCCGCTCTATGTTCAATATGCACGCCATGGACGCGTTCGAAAATTTGCTGTCTCGAGAATATGGGCACTCAGATGAAGACACTTTACATATACTAACATCTCTCGAAACTACCGAAGCCGCCGTGGCTCGGTCTAATGTATTCAAAGCTACCAACTATACTCCCTTAGAGTATGCCATCGAATTCTTGCATTCAAACGTGGATTTTCTCACAGCAGAAGGTGCCGACGTCGCAGCAGAACCCACCCTGGCTTATGCTGCCTGTGTAGGAAGCGTCGACGTGATCAAATCCCTTGTTGATAGAGGCGCAGATGTGAACATGAAGGGGTACCTGGGGCGAAAAGCGCTGCATTAGGGCGTGTCATGCATGCCTCCACAGCATTTTCCTCGAAATTATTCGGTGTGCAAAAGACAAGATCGACTGGAATGCTCGTACACCGGACGGCCAGAATGCGTTGGATCTGTTTGAGATGGGCGTGTCAGAGGGTTCGGCTTCGTACATTACTTCCGAGGATATTTACGAGTTTCGTTCCACTCTGCTATCTCATATGGATCCTTCTCAGTCACTCGTAGCTGAAGACAAGCCCCTGCACATGCCCGGCGCATTCCATCACGGATTAATCCTTTATACTTGTTGTAGCTATCCGAGCCTAGTATTACCAGATGTTGAGCGTTTTAAATTTTTGAATGTGACACCAGACACTGTCCGACTGACTCAGACTCGGTATTGGCGAGGGCACCCGCCACAGTGCCTTACGTCCTTAAACGATAGCCTAATTGAGGCAGATTGATGATCCCGATCACTCAGACCGCCCGCGCGCTTCCCCTTCAGGTTTGCCTCGCAAACTACCAATCACCATCATCAACGGTCCTTCCCCAAGTCTATAAGCTATCGGCTGGGGATTGACAAGGTACAGTGGATTGTAACTTGTGCTCTCTATCGTGCATGCTCCAGTGCGGTGAAATGTCGCGGTGGGCAAGCGTGCCCGAAATTCTCAGAATAGATCAACACGAACTGATTTCTCGTGACAGAGAGGGCGTCGGTGGCCGCGTTCAATATATGGCGGCTACAACGTTGCCCGCCATATCTTCTACTTTGCGGGTGTCCCGTCTCATCATAGTTGCGTCAATTGCCCGTGACCGTGTCCTCGCGGGATATGCTTGCCCGAACACGCGGAGAGGTCTCTCCTACATGAGAACAACGTGGCGATATGGACGGCTATACAAGGCATTGCTCCTGGGGAGGAACCTCAGAAAGCTTCTCTCTCCTCTCTCGCTCTGTTCGGCATCCTCATATCAACGTCGTCGAGCGCATCTCTGTCTTGTTGCTGGAGGTCTCTAGCCANATGTACAACTACAGCCCTCGTGAGACCATCAAGGTGTTCCGCCCTCCCGCAGGGGAAATCATACGACGGTCGATATTAAGTGGTAGACACTACCAGGACAGACCCTGCATCGGAGGCAGTTAGTTAGCTGGAGTTTGGGAGGTGTGTATTGGACTCCCATCCGTTGATACTACTGTACTTAACCGACGTACTGGTTGCCTCCTCGACGTACATCAGGTGACGCAGCAGATCACCTTTGTCAGCCCCACGTTCCGATGGCCACTAAATGATGATGACAGGGAGGAGAAGTTCTAGGTACGTTCTAATGATATTTGCTCGTATAATGAGGTGGAGTTCTAACGACAGTTTGCAGTGGTATGATGGTGACCAATAACGCTATCTTGACGCTATGTCCATCGGCGGACATGCCGCATCCACTAAACATCGTCGGCCTATCAGTTGACACCCTATTCGGAATGGCCAGCTGACAAGTTGGCTAGACGGCATACTCCACAAACATGCACAATTGAAAGAACAGGCTGCAAAGGCGTTTAGGGCGCAGATAGGCTGAGCTAGACGGTATGTCGGGAGCAGAATCATCCCGAACGCGAATCACAACTTAGAGATGTACTTTTCTTCTTTTCCTGAACTAGGCGAATCCGTCAAGATTTTCTCGCGGTCATTCCCGACCCCCAGCTTCTCACTGGGTGTATCACACCTGCACGCGAACACGTACCCTGGCTAGACCCTATAAACGACGAATTCAGCTCCCGCGAGGTTTGACACCGCTTCTCTCGTTACCTTCAGGATTATCTACAGGTTCTGGTTCGCGGCAGAGATCACAAAACGACATTCGAACCTGAGATCGATTTTCGATAGAACCAACCGGTACTTTGAAATCGCGAGGATCTGTCGCATAACACGACACATAGAGTATTATATGGGTATACAACGGAGCAACGGCGCTGACGTGCTCTGGTTCGCAGAAATCCCGGTTCGGAGGTTACAAGTAGTGTAAGCAGGTCGTTAGCAGGCCTGGTCACGGCCAACGTATGGGCGAACTTCGCGCACGATGAATCGTCGCATCGGCTCGATGTCGGTGTAGGGCGGCTTCCGGCCGTGGTACGCGCACCTGCCACTTTGCGTAACGTGCTCTTTGCTACTTCTCGGGTGAGTCTATTCACTGCGCTGTATCAGCACGTATGTTCGCTAACTGGAGTCCAAAAACTTACATCTCAAGCGAGCATGACCGCCATACTCTCTTCCCCGTTCTTGAATATCTTGGTGCCCGAGACCCACACCCCTTCCTCCAGTAGTGTCATCACATCGTATCTCTGGTGCTCATTCATCGACTCGAAGCGCAAAAGATTGGTCATTTCCTGGATCTCGGCGCGCGTCAGTGGCGTAAATGGCTTATGTGCCTTGTACGCGCAGATGACATCCTTAAAACGGTCTCGGAGGAGACGGATCCTCGCAAGTTGCTCGTCGGAGCGTTCTATTGTGATTGGCCCGCGCATGGCGAACTTGAGGAGGTAAACGTGTCTGGAGAGGTGAGTGAACTACTTCTGGTGGATTTTCAGTCCAATATAAGCTTATGCGACTCTTCTATAGCCTTAGGCCAGTAGGACACTGGCACAATAGTTTCCAGGTTTGTGGCCCATCGCGAAGGCCCTGATTCAAGTGGTCTGCAGACCTTGGCCACAGTAGTGGCCCAATCGCCTTGTACCATGGCCTGAGATATGAGAGCAGATAGAGTAAGTTCACAAGCCTAACGCGATGCATGAGTGATTCATAGGATATGCGCTCTCATATTCCCGATACCCCGCCTAGGGCTAAGCGCGGATGGCCATCGCTCGCGTTTCCATAGGTTGAAGTTCGTCGTTGACGACCTCGTTTGCATGGTCGGCATTTGGGTGCAATATCGTTGTCCCACATGTGAGGTAGCTCCGGCCGCCTCTCCATTCAGGTGAGTCCCGTGTAATTCTGCAGAGTAGCGGTCGTGGTGGTTCCACCATGGTAAGCGCCGGAGGACGACAGTGGGGACCCTGTGCTGTTTCATTCAATAATCGATACTACCGTCAATAGACACTTGTGAAACCCGTATTATGCGCATATCGTGCAATTTTTTGTGTTGAGCGATCTCTGTACGCGTCATGACACTGAGAGTCCAAGGCCACGTTATGTCGGGAGCCTCATACCAGTGCGCTGCAACAGCCGCCCTCTGCACCTTCTGCCAGCGATCCTCCACAACAGACGCATTTTTGACACTCACCCCAACCCAGATTTTCATCCGTCGTAGCAAGGATAGGAGCGACGGGGCGGAAGGATGAACAACAGGAGCAGTGCATGTTTACCACCGTCCGTCCATTCGTGAGATCCAAATCTGAAACATGGACCCGCCGATCACCTCAGGCTATGCGCATGCAAGGATACACTTTCACTCAACTCCCATCCTCAAGTTGTCTACCACGCATGTACTCATCTATTGCTTCATTCGACGAGTGGTTCTTGCATGCGATCATCACGTACATGTGCGTAGGGCGGCGCTGCACATGTACAGGCTCTTTGACGGTCAGAATCATAGAATCAGTGGATTGAGTAGAAAAAGGGACCATATTGTTCTGCACAAGTTCAACATCCAGATGAATGAACTATGATTGTGGTCGCCATATCATAGTCCGCAGCTTATGAACTGAGCTGTGGATGCTACTTACTTGACCTATACGCAATGATATATGGATCGGCGGCATCTTAAACCGTGGTCGGGGGTATTATCGACGTTCTTGTGACACAGCCTCCCTGGTAATTTGTGGTTCGTATGTAAGATGTGCAGAGTCGGATCTATGCGTCCCTCATCTTCCGTGTTGGGAGAAGGCAATGTGGCAATACTGGTAAGGGCAGAGGGGTAAGTATGTCCCATATTCCCCGTATGGCAGGTGCTTTCGAAGGGACGTGGAAGGATGTCAATAAGTCAATATTCCCCATGGACGCGTTCCCGTCCGGTTCCCACTTCTTTCCCCTGGTTAGCACAGCCTCTGGAGGTAGAGGGCTGACAGACGAGACGCGGAGTTTGTATTACTCCTGAGCCGGCCTGCACATTGGCACAGCTTGTTCAAGTTCCGATACATCATGCAGATGTGAACGCAGATTGCAAGGCAGAATGAGTGACGAGACATTGGAACAGTCTGCGTGAGATGGGATCTGTGGGAAGTTTATCCGGTTGGGGACAAAGAGCACTTGGACTTGGTCAGGAAGAGACGAGACGTGCCTCGAGTGACCGTGCTGGCGTTTAGTGGACATTCGAGAGTTTCTTTTCTCTATGGTATTTGTTTTTATGTTCGTTTTGTTCTTGTGCACGAGACATACATTGGAAGCTGTGCTCAAACGTACCGGTACAGAGGCGGAAGCAAGCTTACGCTAAAAGATGAGTTGATCGACATATCGGGGCCCCAGCAATATTGCAGATCTCAGTGTGTACTCAGGAGACGTCAAGAGGCTCAGGCCATCGAGTTCAATTCGCACTAGATCTCAAGCTAGACGTTTGCACGAACTGCACTACCCTGACCGTTGGAGAATCGATTATCTGCTAGAGCTCCCTAAAAACTTGAGGGACGTCCTGTGAGCCAATTAATTAAAGTTTGGTATGTTA
>JAXQGX010000959.1:0-10618 GCA_037040455.1 Irpex sp. P115-07
CGCACCGACTATCTCGACGCGATTCTCACTGTCCAACGCGCGTCCGAACACGTGTCTAAAAATACACTAAAAGCTTGGTCATTCTGTAAGCAGCCGAGATGGTAGAGTATTTAGATAGTCACTGATTCAGAGCTCGAGGCGATCGTCGTCGTCGTCACGGACGAAACGCGGTTGTGCGTGTAACGCCACGCGTACTGTCACATTGAGACTCGTGACGTGACACTGGCATGCTACTCATCACCAACGCGTACGACAGCATCGACGGCAGGGCAGGAGCGACGACCACGGTCACGATTATATGGGACGACCTTGAGGTGTGTGCTTTACACTACAATATAGCTTACTTTGTTGACGATATCAGCCTACGACGTGACGACGACGCGCGACGCATTGTTCTGCCCTACTCCACGGCCTTCGCTCTGCCCTCTACAACCTTCACCGTGACCTTCGTTACACGTCTACTTGGATGTTGTATGCATAATAGTCACACTTCAACGTACATACCTAGATGGCTTGACCACTTCAGCAGCTTCCCTCAATAACGCTGTCCTCCTTGCTGACTCCGTGCCCGTCTCCCGCATCTGGTTTCAACGTACCTCGCACGCACGACGACCACTGTCACAAGCTCTCTCACTACTCGCTACCTAGATCCCTAGGGTATCTCACATAGGAAGATCATTGTCACGCAGACGACTTGTGCTCACGCCACGCCACACTCGCCTGGTTTGATTACAAGTCTCCTGCGCTGCAAGACATAGCATCAACCTCAACCGTACGGAATCTTGCGTCGCGCGGTGGAGGAGGAGGGAACGATAGCCAAGGCGAGACGGATCGAGTACTAGTGCTGTACGAGGTGTGTAATTTGTAACTTCGCATTCCTCACTTGACTCACTGATGCATACGTCCCCTCCCCTCTTGTGTATTGTGTCACCACCATGAACGTAGTTGATCTCGGAATATGCACGCGAGACACTCACGCACACGGCCTCGAGGACGACGACGACCACCCCCACCACCTAACTGCGACGCCGCCTCCACGACTATTGCCTCTCTACGTCGACTCACCAACCCCCTCTCAACTCCTGCATCTGGTCCTAATCTACACCTACGGACGACATCCTCTGCCTTGTACGCACCCGCGACTCGCCGCGCAGCACCATACGGTACCTCGCATACGAAGGTCGCTCGGGCCTCGCCGCCACCACTATCGACTCTCGTTCTCTCTTCGTCGACTTGCTGCTCCCTTCTCAAATCAATCCTACATGTGGTTGCAGGATGTACGTGCGGATACCGCCTTCGGCCTTGGAGATAACCGGCGACTCGTCACTCAGACCTCGCATGCGGAGGCCACTCAGGTTACGCCGCAACCTTCTAGTTCGAATACAAGCCCCTTGAACCGCAAGCCCACGTACTGTATATTACTTTATTGTGTCGTGTCACAAGTCATTATATTCACAACAAACGTACGGACAGTTCTCGACCACGTCTTGTGTGTCGACTCTCGCGCACTTGAACGCCACCTTGTAGACGACGACAATCACACTCACGATGAGACCGTCGCGCTGCCTCCACGACTATCCCCGTCCCTCTCTGTCAACTTGCCAGCACGCTCTCCAAGCCCTTTGCCTCGCCGTACGTCGCATGTACGGATGGCACCGTCCGCCTCAGACACATCCGCGACACGCCACCGAAATACATACGGCACCTCGCACGCGAAGGCTACTTGAACGCCGCCAGCCCCTAGGTCGATTACAAGCCCCTTGCACCGGAAAGCTTCTATGTTGCTTTATGTTGCCACCGATCATTATATTTCTTACAGCCGTACAGGACAGGTCTTGTGTGTATGTACAACGGTGGCGCTGCGTGCGGCGCGCAAGTCTCTACGGAGAGTCGTTCAGATGTGGATGATGTTCGAGTTGCTGTGGAAGGATATGGGCTGAGGTGCGTATATATACTCTCACTAACGAGACTGAGTGCTCATCGAACATCCTCATATCATATCGCTCCACGTACACGACCTGTAGAGAATCGCTACGCACAGCATGGACGCACAGCAGCACTCGACAGCGCAACACCCACCGCAGCTCTCGTCTACCGAACCATCTCGTAGCGACGCCGGCTCAGGCTCTCCACCCATCGACCAGGTGACGGCGCAGGCACCAGTCGCTTCCCCTGCTCGAGAGCCAAAAGGCAGGGACGTGGACGTCGTAGAGCTTAGCCACGCAGACACGTATCCGCATCCAAACACTGTTGCTCCTCGCAGGAACGATCCTATATACCGGACCCCAGCCTTCAGTGGTAGGTCATTTCTTCTCTCCCACGTCAGATCAGTGTCATTCAATTTGTGTGACGCAGACTTGGGCGAGTATAATTTAGCCGACTGGGCAAGAGATAGGATAGACAGACATCATGCGCAGATAAGAGATGAAATAGTGCGATTGAAGATGGAGGCGCAGAGAGAGGAAGAACGGCTACGCAAAGAGAAAGAGAAAGCCGGGTTGGACGTCCAAGACGGAGGGGATACGGGTTGCGGCGAGGGACAAGGGAGCGGGAAGGAGAGCGATGACAGCGAGCCGCGGGAGGTAGATCATAGCTCAGTGTAGCGGAATGCGACTTCTCGTCCTTGCAATGTAACCTTTGACTTTTACCGTGTCTACCGTGACGCAGTTCGGAGGCGCCTAATTTCATCGTGGTATGTAGTTGGCATAAATTCCGCCAGCTGCCGTGCGGCAGACTCTTTCTCTCGTTCGACCAACTAATGTATTCGGCCCCTCCCCTATTGCTTCGCTACCATAGGCTTAGTAGAGATCTGCGAACATAACACTTGTACACGGGCTTCATCCTGCATACCTAGGCGGTTCGAAGAACGCAGCAGCCTCCCCCCATAACACTGTCGTTATGCCTCTCAATGCCTCTCAATGTCTCGCCCCGCCAACCCCGTCACTCTTCTCCTGTATCTCGCACGCACGACAACCACTGCCATAGGCTCTCTCACATCGGCCACTCAAGCCCATCGACATCCCACATAGGAAGATCTCCAGACAAACGACTTGGGCTCTCATCACACCTCACCGCCCTGTTGGACTACAAGCCTCCTGCACCCCCAACCTGCGTTACTTTCTCTCCATACGAGCTATACAAAACCGCATGGAACTTTACGTGGCGCAGTGGAGGAGGTGGGAGCGATAGCTACGGGTTATATGAGACGTTTCGGGTACCGTTCAAGGTGCGTAGTCTACGACTCAGCATCTCTCGCTCAACTGACCGATACGTACGATCCCTTCCCTTCTTTGTCGCTACTATGAAAATAGTAAAACTCCGCATACATAACGCTCACGCACTAGGCAAGACTTGCTCGAGCATTACCTTGAAGAGGACTACAATCGTTCTCGCCACCTGACCGTGACACCGCCTCTCCAACCATCACTACCTCTCTCCGTCGACTTGCTATTCTGCTCGCCAACCCCTTCACTTGGCCCTAAGGTGTACATACGAACGACATCATCCACGATTCGGCACTCAGATTCGCACTATGCCTCGCGTACGAAGGCTACTTGCACTCACGCCGCCGCCATCCTCCTTGCTTCTCTCCGTTAACTTGCCAGCCAGCTCCTCTACTTCTGTCCCTGATCCTAAGCTGCACGTGCGGGTCCAATCCTCTGTTTTGGACGTACCTTCTACTCGCCACTCAGTCCCATGCCTCCCCTAGCAAGCAAAAACACCCGTGCGTGTGCTCGCGCTGCGACGCCGCGTTACCAGCCACCTGTGCCGCAAACTCGTATGTTATTCGCTATCGCCACACCATTGTATTTGCAACAACTGTACAGGACTAGTACGGCAACCTCTTGTATGTCTACAAGGGCCACGTTGTGGGCGATGCACAAAGCGTTGCGTCGGGTCGTCCAATTGTGGGTGGCGTTCAGACTGTTGCGAGAGTGTGTGCGGTTCGGGTTCGATGTGACGTCTGAGATGTTGAGAGAGGGTTGCGCTGAGGTACGTATATAAACCCTCGATAGTCACGCCGCAGTGCTCATCGTACCCACCTCTACCGCTTCACACGCATATCCCCGCCGCCCATCCATTCGACCACAACATGTCTACGCAATCCAGCTCGACAGCGCTGCAACCGCACCCCTCGTCCACCGCCACACGTCCCAGCCACGACCAGTCTCCCCGCACCAGCAGCGTGCAAACGCAACCACCAACGCAAGTGGTGTCCGAGGCGCAGGAGCAGGACGGCGACGATACAGACCTCGAGTCTGACGATGGCGACTACACTCCACTACGCCGCGAGAACGCGTTCAGCAGTACGTCTCTATCATCCCAAGCCTTTCGCGTACACTTGATTAACGATAATCGATACTTTCATTTCAGACGTTCAGGAGTTCGAAGCAGCCCTCAGGAAAAGAGAAGAGTTAGAACGAGAAGAGGCAGAAGAGTACGAGTCGTGGATAGGAAGCTTGTTGAAGGCTCGTCGCGCTCAAGCACATCGAGGGAACGGCCGGTCGATGGTCAAGCGTGGAGGGGATGCGGGTAGCGGTGAGCACGAAGGGGGACGACGATAGCAAGCCGAGGAGGTAGATAGCAGTCCAGTGTAACCGGATGTGACCTATCGTTTTGTAATGTGACGTTTGACTAGTACTGTCGGCGTGTTCACGACAATCTCAAAACAGTGCGGAAAGCTTCTCGTTTCGTCGTCGACATAGATGGCGGAATTTCCGCCAGCTGCCGTGTGGCAGACTTATGGCCAGCGTAGAGTCGTGGTCATGACTTTGTGTGGCGAGAAGGAGGTTCTGCTTGGAAATGAGCGGTAAGTGCGTAGTGCACAGATCGGGCGAGGCGATCTCGTTCGTGGACAAAACACGTTCAGTGTTCTCGAGATCACTCGTTCTCGGGCACATCCATCCAACGCATTCCACCACCACTGAAATCTTTGATCTCGTCCACGCTCCCTGGCCACAGCTTTTGCCAACTCCTCGGGTTTGACGGTCTCCTCGACGCGTGTCTTACTGGTAAGTGAAACTCAGACAGAGACGACGACCTTGTTCTGACATAGCCATACTCAGTCGCCGATACTCAACTCGAACAAGTATTCCTTCGTTCTCGCTATCTAGCAAACATCCTATGGTCATTCGCGTAGTTCCTGGACGATCACACGACGTATCGCAAGAGTAAGTATGGCGGCATACAGCCTAGTAGCAGCAACGAGATGAACAACGACGGCGGCGTGCACGAACGCTTCAATAACGGTCGTACATGCCTCACCGCCGTCGCCGCGGTCGCCTTTATTCTCCCTCCAGGCATCCACCACCCATCATCCACCATCCACCACCCACCATTGATTAGTCTTATAGATGCTGCTACACGAGTCTCAGCTGTCTACAACCCACTCGTCTCGCATCTCTCCTACTCCTCCCACGACGCTACCACTTCGTTCGTCTTTCCGATCTACTATAACAACCGGCCAACAAGTCGACTTGTCTCAAAACTGAGACCGCCTGCACACAGTTGCGAAGACGACGACGAAATTCTACTCTCCGTTTACCTTGTCTCACCTCATCTCGCTTGTCTCTCGGTACGACGCCTGCCTACTTCTCGTTTGACACCGTGCCCTCAACACCCGACGGATTCCTTGACATAACTCAAGTCTTAGTGGAGTGGAGGCGAATGACGAGTAAACTGAAGTCCACGTTCGAAAGTACGTACGCTCTCAGCGTGTCGTACGTCTGTCAGCTAACGCGACCACACTACCCCTCTGTTTGCGTTTAGGATGAACGAGCGAGTATTTTCACCACCCACCACAAGGACGAACTCAATCTCGCTCAATATTCTGTACTTATGGCGGCGGCCTATCCTGTCTACGACCTCTACAACTACGCCCACGACCACGTTCCTCTCCGACTCCTCCGTACGATAATTTCCTCGTCCCTCCGAAGAGAAGCAGCAGCGACACGCACGACCGCGACACACACGGCGCGACGCTGCCTGCCGCCACTACTCGCAGCTGCATCGACCTCGATGTCCGTCCACATACTCTCTCAACGTCGCATCGCCCCTCAACAACCCTAAAGCTAGGCCGTATGTCATCTCAACCATTCTCCCGTCAAAATCCTTCTCCTCCGTATCCCGGCTCGTTATTCTCAAACCTTTGTGGACGGGTTGGTAGGCAAGAAGGTTCAGGTGTCAGGTCGCATAGAGGAGAGGTCCTCGTCGAACCCCAGTAAGTCATCTTCCCGTTCAGAGCCGGTGTATTCTCTTTCCCCATTGCTCTACCCTCCTGCTCTCTCCATTCTCCGCCATGCTCTCGCATCTCCATATCGTTCGTCGCCTTCACTCCCTCCGCTCTCTCTTCTTCTCTCGTCCACCCTCGTATCGTTGCACCCTGTCACGGTCGCTTTCGCTGGCGTCCTAGCGCCATACAGTGTGATTATATCCAATTGTCTTGCCGTCTCACCGTCGCCCTCGTCGCCTTCTCGCACATTGCCGTATTCATCCTCGTGCACGCCCTCGTGCATCTCCCTCCTTGCAATTCCCATTCTCGCTTTCTCCTTTCCCGCTCTTTCAGGCACCAACCGAGCTGACACGGTCTCCTCACTTCCCCCATAGGTCTCTCTTCATCCGCCCTCGTTACGCCAACGTAGTCTCCGCGTCCGTCTCCGACGTCTATGAACTAGCTGTCGAGAGGTCGCTCGCGCCGTCATCCGCGCTTGCGCGTGCTCCATCCAAACTCCAAGTAGGCGGGATTGCTGACTGCCATGCGTGTCGTTCGCTCGATTGTGGGAGAGTCTGAGCAGGTGCGCCCGGATACGGCGGACGTACACCATCTACGCTGGAGGCGCGACGCGCGATGCGACATGGGAGCGTAGCCGTCTGAAAAGGCATGCGCTCGGTTTGTACGATGTATTCGTAATGGTACGTCGCTGCATTAATAATGTTGTATATACTCGCTATATCTGAAACTACACTACTAGCTCGCGCATCCCACATGGCGCTCTCGACGGTTGACGAGACGAGAGGCGGAGGTGGCCGGCTTAGCCGGCGATATGGCACCTGCGAGTAGGCGCGAATGTCCGGGCTTGCTCGCACACCTCAGTGGTCGCGCTGCCGGAAATTCTGCCAATCTCGTGCGCAACTGCTCGAGTTGCATGATGGCCGGCTAAGCCGGCCATACTGTATCTGAGTGTCAATCTCTCAAGTGCACCGGGCGCTCGGGTTTTCTCAGAGGTCTCGAGCAGAGCCGAGTCGGAATTCCTGTCTGCTCAAGTGCAGCTGCTTGAGATGGCCAGCTTAGCCAGCCGTGGGGTAGTTGTGTGGTGATTGCTCTAGTCTCGGGACTCTGGTTCATGACAGCATGTGTATGGAAATTCCGATAGTTTGTGATGAAAAATATTAAGTTGTATTGACGAAATTGTAAGTTATTGCAAGCTAACATCACTGCCTCCGCTGTTGTTAACCAAAATCATTCTACCTAGTGCATGGACCTAGATCTACTATAAGCCTCAGTTACTGAACATCATACAGAGTAATAGCTGAAGGATTTACCTCATTCTAATTATTGGCTGTGCTGTCTGTCATCTCTACGTCTTCAGGCTCTGGCTCAGCCATGGTCACGTCAACAGACTTGTTCACATGGACCTGCAGCCCAGTGTTTGTGCCTGCAATGGTCACATCAAGTGTGACACTGATGTTGCCATGAGTGATACACAGACAAACGGGAGCAGGTTTGTTAAGCTTCAAATGAAATGATGTCAGTGGTGTGCTTTTGATGGTATGTCAAAAACTCACTGGTACATTGACATTAACTTCTGCCATATTCACTTGATCAAAGATGATCACAGAGATAGGAACTTTATGTAGAGAGATATGAGCAGAGAAACTTCAAACCTGATAGCAACTAACCTTGGTTGGTGAATGATGAGAAAATAAGAACTTCAGAGCAAATGATATAGGTGAAGGATAGAGGAAGGCTGTAAATGACTAAGGAGACTTATGTGGTGTACTAGCTCAATGATAACTGAGGGATGCAGATGAGAGATGAGAACATGTTTAGTGAAAGCTTATATAGAGTTTCAGAAGTGTGCACAGACCACCTAGTTTAGGGCAAGTAAACTCAAAATAATGGTGCCACATTTTGTTTATTATCTGTGAGCTGGCACTATTTCTCACAGAATGATTATGTAATATTGCAGATGTTGAGATGTCATTTGATCAGATTTGTTATCTGAACTGTAAGATAGATAAGATAAGATAAGATAAATAAGTAATGTAAATAAGAATGCATGCTGCAAATTGGGTGTGAGCAAGCAGAGTCAAAGGCGGTGGTGAAGACATTTGTTTAGAGAGGAACAACTGTGCTTTTGTCATGTTAACTCATCGGTACTGCTGGCATCTGATGCATGTACCCAAATGTAGAAAATGCTATAGAAAAAAGTACATAGGATTCAGTTGGGCTTGAAGTTCAGGTGGCCTTGGGCTTGTAATTAGCGCTCAAACACACATATCGACCGAGGTTCCTATAACATTCTACACAGTTGTTGGGAATGTGAGTGTGAATCAACAACACAAAATCAGACAATACCTATTGAAACCCTGATATGTGTGTAGAATGCTATCGGAATATAGTCCGTGAGCTATCTATCTATTCTGTCGCACTTTTTGTTGCACATTATATAGGAAAGAGCTGACAGGATAAGGTTACCTTGCCGGTTATGGACAGGTTACGGTCATATTCTATCGGCGAAATGCACACTTGTACCCTGGATGGGTATTATTTCGTCGCAAGTATTTTATCACATACCAATTGCTACGTCTAAACAATTCGCCGATGGCAATATGACAATGTCATCGGCGAAATTGTTGAGACTTGGTGGGTAATTATGTCGAAGGGTCGTGCACAAAAGGTACGTTGAGCCGACAGATGTTTGAACTTGCTGTCGGCAAACAATCATGAATGGCGAGCGGACCGTATATCAACACGTGACCATTATCAAATGTCAAGAGCAGTGGGAATGTGAACAAGCAAGGTGATTCGCTGGTAACCACAAAACAACACGTTCGGAAATTCAAAAGCACATCATATTGACGAGACAGAGAGCAACATTTGTCATAATTGTAAAGCATTTCGTGCAAGAGTCAAAGTCAAGGCATGTGATAGAAGGCATGATGACACATTTAGAGTCAACGGGACATAGTGTAATGGTTAAGATGCCTGATCTGTCTTAGCGAGAAGGCTGTGGGTTCAATACGGCAAAGATGCATTTTGAGCTTCATACTATATCTCTCACGCCAGCTAATGTTGTGGATCCGTCCTTACTGAGCCCGGCTGTGAAATGAACCTTGCACCAGTAGGTTCCTTTCACGGCCAGGCTCAGTAGGGACAAATCCATGTCAAAGTTCTCGCTTATTTCCCTAAGCACTTTTCCTTGGCTCGTCAAATCGGTTGATTCCACGGTTAATGTTGTTTCATTCATTTTGACTCACTCGACAGATCGAAATACATGTTCATAGCAAGCTACCACATGATGAGTATAAACTTACGTAACACAAATATCTGAACAACCGAGCTAACATTGCAAATTGTGTGTTGTGTAGACAGCACAGACACGTCATGTTGGCGGGAATAATGGGCAATAAGGTAAGGTACAGTTTCTCCGACAACTGTTCGAGAACATTGTCGGCAAATGTGTCAAGAACGTACATTGTGTCATTGTTGTGTTGGAAGAACTGACCGTTTTGCCGATGGACGCGCGAGAAAGTCATCGGCAAACACGTCAAGAAGGTTGAGGGACGTTTTCCACGGTTAGCTCGTTGCTACTGTTGAGACACGTGACCGTGCACGAATCTTACATGAGGGTCATGAAAACGATGAACTGATCGCCAACGAAAGTCGAATCTTAACATCATCGGTAGTTGTCAACACAATGTAAGTAGTAAAATATCATGTCCAAGATCCTCTGATCCTACTTGAAGTGGCTAGGGATGCGCAAAAACCTGTGCTGAAGCCGTCGTCGAGCAAGCGGCAGGGTGATCCGATGGCAGAGATCAGGGAGCAGCATGAACGAGAGTTCAGAACACGAATAACAGGCCCAGTGACCTCTGGAGCGATCAAATGGGAGAAGATTTCAAAGCTCGGAACACGCAGAACAACTGAGCGAAAATCCGACAAGCCGAACGTGAACGTCAAGGACACGTCAAACTCGAAATCGGAAACGTTGCCTTGGAGCGAGCAGAGTGCTGTTGGGAAGGGAAAGTCGCGGGATAACAAGGAAGTGGCCGACACCGAGGTATGTATGGCAGAGGTGTTGCCTTCGCTGCGTTTGATCTGATAAAGCAATAGGCATTGACGACTCATGCTTCCGGCGGAAAGGACGACGAGTTGCATGCCGGTTGGAGCTTTTGGGCGTCAGAGTATGCGCGCCGGACACCTCAGTTTGAACCATTGCCGGATGTGGAAAGACACATTAGGGCCGAAGATTTGGAAGAGATACTTGATGGATGGGGGCTGTCGAGCGATTTTACGAAAAGCAAGTGGACCATGTGAAACAAATTCATGGAACTCACGACTATTGTTTCCAGGCGAGATAAACGACAGCGTTGATATCGCCGGGCTCCCAATTGA